>JARGYA010000552.1:0-82611 GCA_029204335.1 Mycena vulgaris
GCCATCCGCAAGGACAACTGGGTCTGCCTCTGGCTCGGCAATACGTTATATTTAGCGGGGTGCGTTCCGAGCTCTCGTATTTTCCAAATAAACCTTATTTCTTTCAGTTTTGGTCAGTACGTCTTTGGGCTCTATTTGGGTCTAAGCGCCCTCCCGTTCCTCGCCCACACGAATCTCCTCCTCACGCCCCTGCTCCCCCTCGGCGTCGCCTACGTTGTCTCCCTCCTCGGCTTCAATGTCGCCCGGTGGGTCCTCGCCGTGTATTTCGGCGCGTAGGCTCTGTGTACGCCGTGTAGATGCGTGTAATCTATTTATTTGCTCTGCATGAGTTTCTGAGCAGTCAAATCCCTCCACTCCGCTCACCGCATCGGAAAATTCTGGAAACACATCCCCGAGTGTGAAGACCGCGAAGTCTGCAAGACCTCGAACATATCCTCCTGAGATGCAAATGCCCGGGCCAAGGGCTCATTTGGTCTCTAGCCAAAGATCTTTGGTTACGGAAACATCACACTTGGCCCGAACCGACACTCGGCGGCATCCTTGGCTCTGGCTTAATAACGTTCTCCGAGGAGAAAGGCCGGAACGCCCCCGGCACGTCCCGTTTCTATAGGCTACTGATCTCGGAATCCATTTTTACAATCTGGAAAATCCGCAATGAGAGTGTCATAAGAAATGAAGGATCCCCCTCGCCCACAAACGTGAACGCCTTCTTTTTGACCGCATCCTGACCAACCATGCCAAGTACGGCAAGCAACACTCCATTAAAACCTCCCTCGTGCTCCAGACCTGTAGCTCTACTAGACGAGGACCTACATACCCGACAACTGGATTAATGAGCCCAGGGTTTTAGTGAGTATCAAGCAAACTTCGTCACACCCCCCTTAACAGTCTTAGGGCCGCAGAGGACGGGGGCGATAGCTCTGAAGTCCTACATTGTCGCAACCCGCGTCGTGCGTAACACATTTCCCCGGGCGGTGGTTGTGTTCCCTACACTCCTTTCCGGAGGGCTCTTGCCCTCTGTCCTTACGCGGTTCCGGAGGCTAATCAATTATTAGTTGTCCGCTACTGATATATATCGTACCACCATCCAAAAAAAGAAAAGAAAAAAAAGCAATTGCACATCGCATCTTCCGATGAAAAATAGCAATGCCATTTCAATTATGCATTTTACACAGTACATATGAGCTGACTTGATTTACAAGACAAAAGTTGTATAAGATACAAGATATACAAGATATAAGCTTTACAAGATACGATGCATGTCCAGTCTGCATGTCAACCACCCCAAGGCGCGCTCACTTCTTCTTTTGTGTCTTCTTCTTCTGGACACCAGTCCACAGCGCAAACGCCGAAAACTCGCTGTAGACCTTGCGTTTGGCGAGCTCATTGCGGAGCCGCGGCGCCTGGAACGCCGGCGGCTCCCGCAGCTGCTCGTTCACGCGCCGGAACGCGAACAGCACCTCGAACAGCCTGCGCTCAGAGCCCTCGATCAGCCGGCGGCGTCAACACGAGAAAATGGGGGATCACGCACTCGTCAACAGCGCGGTCGCGCTGCTACCACATGAGCTCCGCCCCGATACGCCACAAAAACAGGCCGTCCGCCTGTGGTTCCGACGCCTCCGGGAGCTCGACGCCCGGCACCGCGGGCACTAGGAGCGGCGGCGCGCTCTCGCTCAGCCCCCCGCGCGCCCGGACCAGCGCATTTGCGTAGACTGCGAACTCGCAGGGGAGGAGCACCTGCATGAGGATGTCGCGGTCCACGCCGAGCAAGATATCGACAGTCGGCGCGAAGACCGTGCGCTGGGCCCCCGCGATCTGTCCGTCGGCGTGGTGGCGCAGGCGGTCGCAGAGATCTGTGCTGGCCCACAAGTCGATCTCGTTCGCGTTCGCGTGCGCGATGTGTCGTTGGAACACGGCGATGTCGAACCGCTGGTCCCATTTATATCTGGGGGAGAGTTAATATACATGCGTCATCTGGGACAGCGAGGACTTGCGGTGGATTCGGCACCTCGTCGTGGGTTGTCATCTATAATTCGATGAGCTCGGCGGGAGCGCGAGAACGCGGGTGTAAACGCACCACATCTTGGTACGAGGTCGATGCCCAGATGTCGTCCTTGAGCCTGTTGGGAGTTGTCTGAGAAGGATGACAGGGGAGGTTCGCAAAAGACGTACGTGACCTCGCCGCGCTGCCCCATTTCCCAGAGGGCGACGCAGCGCATGAAGATTTTGAAGCTTTTGAGGCATCGTGAGCCGCGGTATCCGGCAAATCGGGGCATCAGACACTCCAAAAGCCCCCGGGCAAATTCTCCCTCGAGCATCTCGGCGACTTGGTCTTCAGTCCACTCGCGCTCTCCGTCAGCGATGGAGGATAGCAGCGCCTCTTCATCCGACTGTCCTCGAGCGGATTTCCGAGCAGTAAGAGACGAAAGATAAGAAGGAAGGAACCGGAGGCCGTAGCCCTAGTGTCAAAAAAGTGAGCTGACATACAGTGGCGCTGGAAGTGAGAGTTACCTTATCGGCATATTTGAAGATTCTGTACAGAGATGTAAACGAGCTGTTACGAGGACTGTAAGGGATGCTTACCGCTCTTGAGTACTCGCGCGGCGGTCGGACAAGTAATGCCCTCGAATTAGGTTCATCGTGAAGACGCCACGGCCCGCTAGCCGGATAGTCAACACATGCGACAGACCATGGTGCGCTACTCACTTTCGAGGGCCCGGGCAGCGCGCGGGAGCATCCAAAGTGTGGTTCCGTCCCACCCCATCGCGCACACGTCAAGGTCAAAGTTGAGCAGCACGCTCTTCGGCGACTCCGCCAGTTTGAGGACGATCTGGATCCGTCGCAGGGGATACCGCGCGTAGAAAGTGATGGTGGTGCAGTAACGAGCGTCGCGCCCCCGCCGGGAGGTTGGCGCGAAATGTGTCGAAGAGATGCTTGATCTTTTCATTCGCCTCGCCCGGCGTAAGTCCATAGACGTAGATGTCGATGTCGGACGAGTTCCAGCGCGGATCAGCGCGCAGCTGGCCATCGGGCGTGTCGACAGACATCAGTGTGCCCAAGACGATGCCACCCGCGACAATGAGATTGCTCCAATCAAGATTCTTCAACAGGCCATCCGAGATATGCTCGAAGGTCCGTTTGAAGGCCTCCACAGATGGCTGAATTGTGATGTGAGGTTCCCGCGCCTCGCATAGAATTTCGTACCCCGGAAGAGCATCTGGTCGTATGATCGTGCGTCCTAGACCCGAATGGCTTGGGACTGAATCCGGGAAAACACTATCGGCATCGCTCAGAGTTACCAGACCGTGCTGCCACTGGGCTTGGTCGCTGTCCCGGAGCCATTTCTCGTTCAATAGGATCCTGAAGATCAATTCAAATGAGCACCCTGAATAATTAAGTATCCCACCATTCATCAACGTTGTTAGCTCCTTCCACCGCTTCTGGCTCTGCTCCTTCAGAGGAAAGACGCAGCAGAGCGCCGGGTATGGCATTCTATGCCACCTCCAGAGATAAACGCCGAGAAGGATAGACGGAACGTCATCTAGTGAGTCGGGCTCGGTATCCGCAGGCTGCTGCGACGATTTCGTTGGACGTTCTGCGGCCAAATCGACGAGATTTGGAAGATGGTCCAGCTTGCCCCGCATCGAGAGGTACTGTTCATGCGCATCGACATGCTTCTCAATCGCCTCTTTTGCAGAGGAGAACGAGTTTCCCCACTTGCTGAGGGGAGCCGGGCGGGTGTCCATTGAATGAAGGGGGAGGAAGCCTTGAAGCCTTCGTTGAGCCTATAATATGCATCATAATTTCGGTCAAGAGAGGTCGGTAAAATAAATGTACGCCGACTTACGGCGTGAATGTTATCCGGAGATGTGAAAAAAAAACGCGGTGTGACTACATCATGTGATGGCCGTGACACCGGCCGAAGCATGTCGAAACAACACCATTCACGACCGCCGCGCGCGCTTTGATCTGCCGCACTTGTGCCTCACTGCACTCTGCCAAAGGCCCGAGATTTCAATTTTGAAATTCACGCTGACCACGCCCAGACGTAAGACTGGCTAAATTGGGGGGCGTGCCAAGCAGTTGAGAGAGGTCCTGGTTTAGTAGGCTGACCACACTGGCAGGAGCGAGGTCTACGCGCTTAAAAGGCACACGACGAGCAAATTCAAATCTCGTTTGGATCTTCTTACTCGGATCCGTGGCTTTGTCTCCGCTTTGGCCCTCTGGGAAAAGATTCAAGACGGAGATGTGCGGTGCGGATACTGGCGGTCCCTCTTTTTGTGAACTGAATCATTTTTCTAGCGTATGCGATGAGTGGGGGCCGGGGGATTCCTCATACGATGACACTGTAGGTTTTCGATCGGCCATACTTCTCACCAATTTCTCACTCTTTTTCGGCCTCCCAGTGCTCCCTATCCCGAGTAAATATTCCAAGCTTCTCCGCATAAACGACAATCGCTCATGACCCCATCCAGATATCCATGGAACGCTGCATTCACTTTCACGGGATTTTGATCTCATATCGCGCAAACTAATATGAACGAGGTCAATAACTGGATTGCGTCTGACACAAATAGAGTGGTGTTGCACATGGCTACGAACTGTCCGACAACGTCCGGCGCATTTCATGTGCACCCACCCTAGAACTTCTACTGCAGCGTGAACAGGATGTGTGCCTGCCGGTGCTTCTCCCGTGCACTTTCGCGGTCTACGCGAATGACCTAGTCAGTCAGGCGCAGACTAGTAACGGGTTAAAAGAAACAAAGATCCTCGAGCCGGCAATCACGGGCTTCAACTTATTGGGCGCTTCGGGCGACGAGAAAGAAGGGTTGTTCATATGGCGCATTAGCCATGAAATCATGTGGAAACAGCTTGACAGGCGTATTGCCGAGTACGTGTCCAATCTATAACCACTCTTCTTATTGCCTAACCTGTCCCAGGGTTTTTGAGGCCCTGTATGCCTTCCGTCGAGTGAATGCCAACCACAACGAGGATCTTCAGGAAACATGAGGCTAAAAATGTCAAAGGAAGGGAAGAAAACGAGTTCGAGGCTTTTGCACAGTGGGTTGGGAGACGGTCGGCGAGCAGTTGATTTCTGAAGATGTATGATTTGTATGTCAACCCTTCGGCCCGTCATTAAAATGCCGAACATTTGATCACCTTCATGATGCAAGCCTCTTCTAACTGAGCTCGAGTTCGCCGAGTTGAAGTTGAAGTTGAATTTTGGTTGAATTCTGACTTTGAACATTGCAACACGTGACATGCCGAACACTGATGGCAACTTCTTGGCAACCGCGTCCGCCTCATGCTCCTTCCTCCTGCTTGCCTCCTACCACTCCGAGTCGAAGCCAGCCCTTCTAACCCGTGCGTTTAATCTCCGGTCATATTATCTCCGGGGATCGGAGGTGTCTACTAGAAAGCCAATGTGGTACGTCGACGGTCGCCATGCAAAACCCCGCATCAGCATCGGTATCGTGCGGTGCAGCCATGCGTCACCAAGTTGGGCACGCATATTTCATATTTTTGTTCCTTCTGCAAGTGTGGTACTCTTGAGATTGGTGGGAATGGGACCTTTTAAAAGCATTGCGTTCCGCGCGAATTTGGCAAGGTCGCCTCCCGCCCCCCAAGAAGATGTTGTATTCCCTCTCCCTCTCCCTCTTCCTCGTCTCAGGCTGCCGGGCACTTGTTTCCGCCCCACACGCCATCCAGCTACAATCCCGTGTCGCTCCGAAGGAGGCCACCCTGAGACGGCGGGCGTTGAACCCCGCGACCGTACCTCTCGCAGATTTCTTCTTGGGAACAGACCTTCAGTGCGTTTCGCTTTCATCAAATCCCGCACGGGAATTAATTAATCGTTCCTCCCATAGATGGTTTGGCAACATCTCCGTCGGAACTCCCCCGCAAAACGTCAGCGTGGTGTTCGACACGGGCAGCAGCACCCTAGAGTTTGCATCGACCATGTGTGGCAGCTCGTGCGACTCCCAGGTTAAGTTCGATCATACCAAGAGTTCGACATTCGTGGACAAGAAAACTACCAGCTCGATCACCTTTTCTACTGGTAGGCCACTTCCCTGCTCTCTATAAAGCGGCGCTGATAGCATGCTTAGGGGTTGGCGTGGATCCTGTGATCGGGAGCAATTACCGGTCAGTCTCATAATTTTATCAAGTTTTCTTTTACTGACTTCCGAGGTTGAATTGTCAGGCTTAGCTTGCGTGCAGCACAAGACACCGTCACCGTCGGCGGGCTCGTCGCTAAACGCGTAGCCATAAACCTCATCACGAGCCAAACAAAGAAATTCGCCATCGACCCATTTAGCGGCATACAGGGTAGGTCGAAGTCTTTTCTGTCGCGTCGCCTCTGAATGGAATACAGGCATGAGTGCGCAAGCCCAAGGATTTTTTGCCGGTCTCGTGGCCCAAGGCTTGCCATGTGAGTCGGAATGTACATGTCTCGTCATTCTAAGCCTTATTTTTTTGGACCAGCACTGTTCAGCTTGTTTGTAACACCTAATGCGGTTGGAGGAGCCGAATTGATGATCGGCGGAATCGACGAGTCTAAATTCAACGGTGAGCAGAACGAACCTAAATCACTATCCTTTCATGCTCAAATGCGACCAGGAACTCTCAAATTTGCTTCGCTCCCCAATCCGGGCTCCTCTACTTGGTCGTTGACTTCGCCTAGAATATCAGTGAATGGCAAGACCACCTCGGTTTTACGCCAGACTCGCGACATAATTTTTGACTCTGGCACCTCCAACATGCTTTTCTCTACTGATACTACTGAGGTTGGTGTTCTGTCAGTATAATATTGACCGCGCGTTAACTTTTTCCGCTAGGCCATCTACGCCCTCATATCACCGGAAATCAAGGCGCACGCGGCAGAGCCAGGCACCTACGGCATCGCATGCTCGCTGATCCCGACCCTCCCCGCCGTGATTGATCTCGGCTTTGTTGACGAAGATGGCAAGCCGTTCAACCTGACTATTCCGAGCAGCGAATTGAGTGTCGGGCCCTTCGCTGACTCGCCGTCAACATGCCAGACGCTCATCAATGCATTTGACGGTCTGGATCTCGTGGGCGGCAGCGTCTTGAAGCACTATTACAGGTACGGACTTGCCATCGATAATTAACGCAGCCATTTCTGATGCTTTTGCAGTGTCTGGGATATCGGTTCACAGCGCCTGGGCTTCGCTGCAGTTTAGTTTATTTTTCAGACTCGAATCTTGTAGAGCACATGACCCTGTATAAAATCATTCTCGCGAAGGGCACACAAACTCGATAAGTTCTAAGTTGAGGATTCGCCCCAACATGGCTATGTAAAATCAAGGAATGGGTGTGGCTGCTGCAAAGGGAAGGATGACAATGCGCTCTGGGTCCCACTTTAAAAAATATTCAGGCATTTTCAAAGAGCGCAACCTATGCAGACTTACTACGCCAGAGGTGTAATAAATGTCGTTCTCGATGATCCTCTTTACTTCCTCGATATTTTCCGCCTCGAAGATGAACATGGAGCCGATCTGAAGGAAGAGAGTAAATTGGTCGATTTTGCATCCTTGGGCGAAGGACGACTCGCCATCTTCTTATCTTCGGATAAGAGTGATTCGGGCGTCAACAAAGCACCGGCGATCCCTGCATGAGGAGCATAAGCCGGGGCAGCTTATAACGTGTAGGACTCACGAATGGATCCGTCACCGATGGCCTTCTTGGCGGCTTCTAAATGCTTTGTCCTAACGGAAAGTCGGCGTGTAAAGGCTTCCGAGTCTGTCTTGTCGGGGGCATGAACGAAGAACCGGGGGAGCGCAGGAGAAGTTGAAGAGGTAGACATGCTTCGCAAATTCCTACAAATTCTGGTAGAGAACCGTTGCATATCAGGCAAGCCTCGGAAAAGCTGTGGTGGTGCTTACCAAGAGGTGAACTCAGGGTTAGGGTTTAACTGATGCGTTCTACCGATGCATTGAAATCCTTCGGAATCACTCGGAAATTTCATCACTTGGTATAGAAACAGGATATGATTCGCTTTGTATGGCTTCTGGAACCTATCGGCTTTTCCAAGAGGTAGAAAGAAAATATGCATTTTGGAAGCATAAACTCATCCTCATGTTTGCTCCACTTTAGACCGATCTTCACAGATTCCGTTTCTAGGGCCAGAACCCGCCCATCTATTTAAGCGCTGACCGCTAAAACGCCGACGCAATTGGAGCATCGCCATCAACCCAAGTAAAGAGACAGCGTTGGGGCATTTATCTTTCCATGCGGCGAGGGAGTTCTGATTTACCATTAGAGATGAAAACTCGAGAGTTCGTGTACATCTTGACATCTTAAAAGCAACTTTCCTGTGCTTGCCTCTTTGTCAATGGCAGTACGACGACAACGTAATTGGTCAGAAATGTTCCGGACTTATCGTCGTGTAGAATGCAAAAGATTTCAAATGATTTTCCAATTTATTTTCGTTGCGGGCTTGGAGGGCCGTCGTCGACTGGCTTTTTGGATCATCGCATCAAAATTCCCTTTTTCGGCGAAAGGCGTTGTTTGTCACAGCTGTGTGTCTCTGACAATCTCTGCTTTGTCAGCGCCACATTTAAGTTTCGAACCACTATGCATCCCATTTCTATCGCGTGCGTTTCTTGCTATCTCCCCAGTTCTGGCTCATTATGAAAGTAGCATGATTACCGACTTCTTTCATCCCAATGTCGGCGGCGTCGAGAACCACGTATACATGCTCAGCGCCAATCTCATTCGCCGAGGCCACAAGGTAGTACCTGGCCCTGCCGCCCATTCAATAATAAAACTCAATTCATACAGGTGATTGTGATAACACATAGCCATCAGCCGGATCGCGTTGGTGTACGATGGCTGGCCCCGTCTCTCAAGGTCTACTACATACCCTTCGTGCCCATCGCATCTTCCGCCACGCTCCCGCAGTTCTTGACCTTCCTTCCATATCTACGGACTATTTTGATCCGCGAACATATCCACCTCATTCATGCCCATGCGAGCCTTTCTTCTCTCGGCCACGAGGGCATACTGCATTCTCATTTATTGGGCGTTCGGACGGTTTTTACTGATCATAGCTTGTTCGGATTCGACGACGCAGCTAGTATCCTTACAAACAAACTAATGGCGGGATCCCTTAAAAACGTAGATGCCGTCATCTGTGTCTCTCACACTGGGCCAGTATAAACCACCAAGTTTTTCCTCAATGCAACTGACTGCCTTACTTGCAGGCGCGAAAATACCGTGCTCCGCGGAGAGCTGTTTGAGAAATACGATGAAGATCCGGATGTGATCTCCGTGCGCAGAAGTGTATATGTCATACCGAATACCCTGGTACCAGAGCAATTTCAACCATCACCACCCAAATCTAGCAACATCAGTAAGGAATCTCTCCCCCTTTATATCCCGCTTAAACTGCTGTATAGTCACAATAGTGGTGCTATCGAGGTTCGCGTACCGGAAGGGTATCGACCTGCTGGTCGCAACTGCTCCGCGCATATGTGCCGCGTTTCCAAACGTTAGGTTCCTCGTGGGCGGCGATGGCCCAAAGCTCATCGATATTTTACAAATGCGCGAAAAATATCTTCTCCAGGACCGTATCGAACTACTAGGCTCAGTGCGTCATACTGACGTTCGCTCTGTACGCATTTTATTTTTTATTGTACAGAAATCCCGATTTCATATTTTGCAGGTTCTCATTCAAGGATCAATATACATGAATACATCGCTTACAGAGTCCTTTGGTATTGCTATTCTGGAAGCTGCATGCGCAGGGCTTTGTGTAGTCTCCACAAGAGTAGGTGGCGTCCCAGAAATTTTGCCCAAGGATATGATCCATTTCGCCAATCCCGATGAAGACGGTACGAAAACTCCATTTTGACTCGATTTCGGAGGGGATATCTGATTATTTATATACGCAGATGTATGTCGTGCGGTCGGGGAAGCGATACAGACCGTCTCGGAAGGAAAACACGACCCACTCCTCGCCCACGAACGTATCAAGACGTTCTACGACTGGAACCAAGTCGCGGAGCGAACCGAGGCTGTTTACGAAGCGGTTTTAAAATCGCCGCAGATGGACTTGTGGGAACGAATGCAGCGGACGATGCAGCTCGGTCTTTTCGCCGGTCCCATATATACCATCATCTTGATCGTGGATTGTCTCTTCTTCTTGTTCCTCGAATGGTGGATGCCACGGGAGGACATGGATTTCGTTCAGGAGCATTGGAAACAGGACGTATTTGCAGAGGTATGGCACAAGTCGGCATCCACCCATGCTCCGCATCTAAATCTCCTCAGCTTTGCCGAAATGCTTCCCAAAATGTTGAGTAGGTTGTCAAGGCTGGAACCTGCATCAATGAACGCCCAGCGCTGGACACCATCCGGACCACGGGGCTCCAGTCGAACGACTAGCTCAAGAGTCTGACTCCTCCCGCGCCGTGGGTACACTCAGAGAGGCAGGACATCGCGTTCCTAATGTACACTTGTATTCGGTGAACGCGGAAATCCGATAATATATACAAATGACGGGGAGGAACCAGCGCTAGCACGTCTCAAGCTCCACGCAGCTGCGTACAAACGAAAGCAGAACCAGGGGCTGAAGGACGACAAGAACAAAACGAAGGGTCCAAGAATCATTCACAACGCGCACGCGATCAGGCCCTCGCGCCATTCACACTGCTCCCGGCGAGTTGTCCCGCGAGCCCGTCGACATCCTCCCCGGGGCCCTCCTCCGCGATGCTGCCCTGTGGAGGCGGCGACTGCCCATCCCACACACCCTGGATCAAGCTCATCGTGCTCTCCAAGCTGCGCCTCCGTGTGCTCGGGCTCGTCATCGTCGTTCCCAGGCTCGCCTGCCGCCCGTGGCCTCGGCGGAACGCTGTACCGGGCGTTGTGGGCGAGCTCGGGCTCCCCGAAACCGGCGACCCGACGGTGGCGCCGCCGAGGGTGGCGGTGTTCGTATTGAGGGAAAGGGACGGTGCGCCGCCGTTTTGCTGGGCGAGGGCGGCCTCGAGGTTGGCAGCGTTGATGGCGGTGGATACGTCGAGATCCTGCTCAGCGGGGGTGGAGGGTATGGAGGACGAGGAAGAAGACGAGATGATGGCCTTGCCCTCCTCTGATGAGGCGTCGAAGAGGTCCGGGGGTAGCCGCTCGTTCTCGATATCGGATTTGCGTCTGCAGTGTTAGGTAAGAGACTTGTGGACACGAGGAAAACTCTACGCACGCATCGTCGAATCCATTAATCGCATCCCTGATGCCTTCCGAGCCTGATGCCAGCGTGCCATACGGAAGTTTGTTAGAGCCAGACACGCTCTTGAGCTCCGACACCTTCTCGGACTCCTCTCTATCCATAAAGAGTGTCGTCAAATTCGATAAGCAAGTACTGAAAAGGATACGCACCGTAACAAAGCAAACACCCGTGCCATCCGCCCCACGGCCATGATCTTGTTCTTGATGACTTTTCGGCGTTCGACCGACTCTTCGGAGGTCGGCGACACGGGCGACGTGGGTGATGAGATCATTGCCACGTCCTCGTCATCCTCCAGCTCCTCCTTCGTGCATGTGTTCAGGACTGCTACAAGCATGTCCGTGACTAATCACAAGGACGAATCAGAAACTGCAGCGAGAGACGGGAGCAGAAGGGCGCACTTTTCTCCCCGACGAACGGCAGACTCCATGTGAAAACGTCCATGAAATTGGGTAGCCAGTACGGATGTGGCGTGCAATTGAATTGCCTGATGTTCATGACATTGCTCTCGTACTTGAGCACCGCTGCTTTGTTGTTGTATACATCGAGATAGTTGGGCGCAGAGAAGATAGTCATCACGGAGGGGAAGCCCGTCGACTTCGTTTTACGGTACATCCGGTAGCTGCGAGTATATTGTGAGCACAGCAGGAGAAGGAAGGGGAGGTGGACGAACCCAGCGTCCTGTGCTTCGTGCGCCCGGATGATCGACAGCAGGTTGTTCCGCTCAAGGAACTGGCACGCTGCCTGATACCTGCGTGCTCCGGCGTCAGTACATCCCAGACAGAATGGTGCTTGGCGGTGGACTTACGTGAAGAAGTATGAGCAACCGCGGACATGGTTGTGCAGGAAGCTCTCCGTTGTCTTCTCCGTCCCGAAGTCTTCGACAGGATCTGCCCACAGGATATCGCACATGAGCCCCTGTGTAGGCGGCTCACGGAAACGGTCAATCTAGGACACATTGAGTAAGGATGCAGCGAAGATAAAATAAAGGGGAGGCTCACTGCCCGGATGTCATCGAGCGTGTTAAGCTCGGGAGAGAGCCCGCCATGGATACACAAAAACTGTTTATTCATGACGGCCGCCAGAGGTAGCGCACAGAATGAATCCATGCAGGCATCGTATATGCGCTCAGAGTACTTGTGTTTGCCTGCGCAAGTGTCGGTATGCGCAGAGGGAGAGAAAGGAACAACAACATACATTCAAGTTTGAAAGTGAAGTAGTCTGTTAAATGCCGGCACTCGTGGTTTCCCCGCAGCAAGAACAAAGTGTCCGGGTACCAAATCTTCAGCGACCATAGATACAAGACGCACTAAGAGGGGTCGTATGAGCAGGGGGCCTGGGTGACTGATAGGCAGCGATCTCACCTCGATGCTGAAGTAGCCACGGTCAACGTAGTCGCCAAGGAAGAGGTACCGTGTGTCGGCGGGGCTTCCGCCGACTTCAAACAGCTTCATAAGGTCGTACTGCATAAAGAGTTAGGGCTCGGCCAGACTCGAGAGAGTGTAGCACGAACATATTGCCCGTGGATATCACCACAGACTAAAGGCCGTCAGAAAGCGGCCGCGTGCGACGGAGCCACTACGCACCAGTGATCGGCGCATCGACACTCAGCACGTTAGGTTCTCGCCTAAGTACCTCTGTGCCTTTTGCCAGGATGAACAGCGCCTGCTCCTCGCTTAATCGTCCCTCGCGATAAAAGTGGTTTTTGAGGAAGGCGATGTCAGGCTTGGACTGGTCCGTTGAAGAGAAGAACTGGGAAGCGGAGGGGATTGTCGGAGATGGCGCTTGAACCTGAACGAATGGATTAGTGTAAACATAGATATGCAGGGAGAAGGCGGGGATGTAAGAATATGCAATGAGGGGAATATGGCTTCCAATTCATAACACCCATAGTGGCGTGTTTTTTGCAGCCGCCGCAGAGGTTCGGTCCCCAAAGTATTTCTGAGAGTCGTCCGCGCCAAATGATACGATCTCGGGATCGCAAAACCAGGGTAAGTCCGCACGGCCCTTATTCGACAGGGCCAAGTGCGCATTGCGTCGACGGTATGCGAGGCGCACAGGAACAACAATTATACTCACATCTTTGATAACGCGCTCTTGGGTGCTTATAGATGTGCCATCCTCGAGCGTATGCTGTGTATAGTCGATGTCGGGCACCGGCGGGCGATTCTGGATTTGCTCGATGGCATGGGCGATTTGAGTTGGGGCGCTTATACTCATCACGGGC
This sequence comes from Mycena vulgaris, assembly GCA_029204335.1. Classification (NCBI taxonomy): domain Eukaryota; kingdom Fungi; phylum Basidiomycota; class Agaricomycetes; order Agaricales; family Mycenaceae; genus Mycena; species Mycena vulgaris. The sequence continues at coordinate 13,470 of JARGYA010000552.1, forward strand.
GGCAGCGAGCTCAAGAGTCTCGGAAAAGATGAACGGCGACGACGAGGTAGGAGGAGGAAGAAGAGGACGGCGGTGTCCTCTGACTTTGTCCCAGTTTGGCAATGTCAGGTTTACCGCCGGCAAGGGCAATGAGCTTCGACAAGCGAACTGATGGATCTACGGGAAATTTAGCCCTCGGAGCGGAACCAGGCGTGGTCAAAATATTCATCTCCAAGTTAGAGAGCGATTGCTGGAACGCCTTTCAAGCTCTCGATTTAATACACCGCAATACGTACATTAGTACAACAAGTCAGTACTTATCCCTACGGCCGCAATAGGCTTCACTTCGGGCAGGAAAATCCCTCGGTCGACGCTATAGCATGGCAAGAATACGTCCCCGCTGAAGCGTTCGTCCCGATGACAAAATTACTGTCGAGAATCCGCAAATCCTGGCAAGGGGCCGCGGCGCTGCATTTGAGGCTGGCGATAACCGAGCCCACCATGCTCCCCTCAAGCCCAGACCAGGTGATATTGCTGATCTGCAAAGTCGATGTGTCGCATCCACCCACAGCGCCGGAAAAAGTCGTGCTTTTGTTGTGTTCAAACTTGATTTCAACTTCAAGCAAAGAAAGAGACTCACCACTGTGTTATTTCGGCTGGGGATTGAGTTATCCCGCTGAGGGTTGAATTTGTGAAGGCTAAAAAGGAAAATTCTTGTCAAGATTCGGCAATTTAATTTGCACAAAGACTCACCGATATCGCGAACGACTTTTCGTAGTTTCCTTAATCAGTCTAATTCAAACTAACCACCGGGCTGAGACATACTTCCGGTGCCTCCCCCTCCTCCATTCGGCGGAAACCCTTGCTGGACCCCAGTCCACGTCTTGATGTAACCTACCATCCGCGTCCCGATAAATGAACAATTCCGGACCAAGACCCGCTCGACAAACTCGAACTCGCCCGGATACTGTCCGATACTGCCGATGGCGACGCCGAGGCCTGTGTAGAAGACCGAGTCTTCAATGAGGATATCCGACGAATTACGCTTCATCGCAATGGAGTCGTCACCATTGTGCACTTCCCAGCGGCGGAAATTGATGTGGTCCGAGTTGAGCGTATCCGCGCCGTCGGTGTTGCGGGCAGGTTGCTGAACATCGGTGAGCCCTGAGGAACAGGCGCGGGGAAAAAAACGCTCACCGAGTCGTTGGAAGTTGAGCTGACAAAGATGTGGGTCATGTTGACGAAGCTGGAGTATGCCAAGGTCGTCGTCCTTGAAAGAAAATAGCATATTATGAAAATTGACACCCGCGCCGTGAGGTGATACGCACCACATCTGAGACTGGACAAAACGAATACCCGTGAAAGTCGAGTTGTTCGTCTCCCATATTGTCAAAGCGTGCGGACGGCCTGCGAGGTTGGATACGCCTTTTGTAAAGTCGTACCTGCTCGGTTGAATACTAGGAGCCAAATGAGGGTAATAAATAGGCACCAAATCTGCCCATTCCCGTCAAGGGTACCGTGCCCATGCCCATCGAACACAATGTTGTTTCCACCAAGGAACCAGGCCGAGCTCTGGTTCTGGAACCCGAGAGGCAACGAATTCTCCAGCCAATACGAGATGTTCGCAGCAGACCACTGAGGGATTGTCTCGGAGCAAGCTTGGATAAATATATATGCCCATACTCACCAAGAGTGTCCCGCTCAAATCAATCCGCACATCATTCAGCCCGGTCGTGTTCATGACTTTTTCAATCCAATACGTCTCGTTCAGAAATACGATCTAAATCCACTTCAGGTCAGCGCAAATGGTAGATATAAATCCACGGACTGTTCCTCCTTGGCCGCAAAGAGAGAATGCGTCGACGATGGCAGGCGAGTCGTCTGTGAAGTTTCCGGATGGATGGACGGTGCATGTCGTGTCGCGCTTCACGACATGTCCGCCGTAGGCCAGGCCAGCAAGTAAGAGAAGGGGAAGAACTGGAAGCATCTTCAGATGTCGAAGTTTCAGCAAGTTCCAGTCTCTTATAGTAAGTTAGCACTGGTCTCATGACCGCGTCTTGCTTGGGCGGTCCCGTACGGTCCGTGTGGGGAAATTGGCTGGCGAAATCCTATTTTGTCTGAACCAGAGATTAGCCCCTAGTTGTACTTCAAGCCTGCCGACCAGAGGTCTGGGTGGAAGTAGCGGAGAGCTCGCTGCAGAAGAGCGATGTCTTGAGCGGAATAATTTACTACTCACGAAAAAATCGTCGACAGCAAGTCGACAGCGATGTCCAGAGTTGAAGCTTGACTTTTTGAAGTAATACTATACAGCTGTGGAGCTTGCTAGCAGGAACAAAGCTTTGTTCAAGCCTGGAGACCGCAGGGACCACAGTGGAGCGTGTGTGCAGGAGAACACATATAGGCGCCGGCCGCTGATGAGTGATGTCGGATCATAAGATTGCATGTGCCGACACTGTGCCGATGATGTCCAACAACACCTTCTACCTCGCCCACGATGTCCGATGCAGGATGTATCGCTCTGCGATTTGGGAGCGACAAAGATGAATCCCCGCAGCTCCCATAATTCATCCTCCAAATTGTCCAGACCATCTACCGTGGGTTTGCAACATCCACGCCTCCAGAGTCCTTCGACTCTGGTGACTGCACAACAATCCTCTCCTACACCATCGGACCAGCTAAAATCAGGCTCAGTGTGCTCCAGGAGCAGCTACCTCGATTCGAGATCATCTCAGAAGCATTCGGAGCGAGTCCCAAAGCCTCTTTACGGGATGTTTCGCGCAGCGAAAAGTACTACCCGCTTCCGCCTCAGCTGAGAACGCAATTCCAGCCTATTCTGTACTGGGTCAATTCGCATATTAAAGGGAGGGTCAAGGTGAGATTTCATTTAATTTTTCCAGTTTAAAGTATATGCTGAACGCATTGGATAGGCTTTTTACGAACGTGTCGGGCACGACTGGCCCTCAGACACTTCACTCAGAATGTCATTTCATGACGATGAATCGGGTATAATCCGCTGTTGCGACACTGTGACGAAGTGGGCTTTTGAATCCCGATGTTTCTCCTGGCTGCAGACATGCGTTAAATGCCATACCATCTGCTGTATAAAGCCAGCATGCAATATAGCCGACGGGGTCTCCGGCTGCACCAAGCACTCTCTTACCGTCTGTTGTGGCACTTGCCGGCTTGCGTCGAAGCCAATTCTCCCTGAGCTCGTCAGCTGCCCCGATTGCCAGAAGACGTGGTGCCGCGAGGAGTTCTCGTGGTGTATCGGACGGCCAGCAGCCTCGAAAGAGGCACCTTTAGGCCCGCATGGGACTCTGTATACACGCACCCAAACCCATCTGTCCGGACGAATGCACGCGAGGCGATGGCGATCGTATAGACCCTTTCCCGCACTAATGCTGCTCGGAGAACTGTCGGTCTAAGGAGATTGGCACCCCTTTCACCAACATGCCTTCCAGGCAAATATGCGATGATTGTGCCGATACGCCCAGCGGATCGGACTATCTTGGACTGTACGTATGGATCTGTCAAGATTGCGAGTGCCGCCTCTCTACAGCAATACGCTTTTCCTCGTCTCCTTTCTGTAAAGCTGTCACGAACACGTCTGCGACAAGTGCACTTCGAGAAAACCCGGCAAGGACGGATGGTTCTGCGTCCAGGGGATCTCAGTGGCACAACGACGAGGGCTGTGAGGAAGATGAGGAGAACACGGAGTCAGCGCCATCTTCAAGTTGTGCTAAGTGTCGTCTCTGGAGATGTGGCTGTGAAGATGACGGTGAAGTAGTTTGGATAGAAATATGCACATTGAAAATCAAACAAGAGCGTAGCTGGGATGCGGGAAAAGAAGATACAGATCTAGAGGAGTTCCGAAAAGATGCATCCGAGATGAAACGAAACAATCTAGATATACGTGTAACAGAGTGGCTGGCTTCTCGGATCCATGATATCCCGAATCGGAATCAATGGCGCGAGGTTCAACATTTTCAGTTCAAAGGCGAGAGTGATGTTCACGAACGGAGGATCAACACTGGATCGACCTGACACGTCGAATAGACGTTTAGGTAAATCGAGCTGTTGCCAATTCCACCAAATGCGATCCAAGTTCGCGTGATGGAGGTAGAACACAGGGTCTAGAATCATGGTTAATTTGGAAATTACTTGAATCGATAGCGGAGAGTTGGATATGCACCTCCAGGGCTCGAGTACGTGTTGAGCATCTCAGCTCCGACGGCAAAATGACCACCGTCATGCAATTTCATTGTGGGAGTGACGGGTTGGCCCTCGAGTTCAATGCGGAACCTCTCGAACGTCGGTTGCTTGGTTGTATTCGCGATCTGGGCAGAGGATAGAGCCCAGGCAAATGCATCATTGAATGCCCGGGTGAGACAGTGGTTGGTAGGGATGGTGCCGGGGCCTAGAGAGAGATTGTATGAGGCAAATGGGCCGGTCGTTACACAGCCGCCCCCAGTGCCAGGTACCCAGCCCGGGAGGTTCGTTAGATTGTTGAACGGCCCAGCATACCCGGGGATGTCAATGCCGTTTCCTGGGAGGAATATTTAGTCGCAGTGAAAGCATCGGCCTCCCAACTCACCGCCGAAACCATGAACGGAATGGAAGATCGGTGAATTGTCAATCCTATTTTGTACCCGTTTGAGACCGACCGAACGAGAAAAGGAACAACGCACGAGTTGAAAACATCAACATCCCGGCTCCAATCCCAATATCTACAGAGGTGCGGTTGTATCATTCAGAAGGCTGAAGACTGGGACGGCCACTGACGGGACTGCGCCTTTAAAGCCACATTCGCTCTTTAAAGTCTCTTCAAATACATTCAAGAAACGTCGATGCCAAGGCAAAAATTGGCCCTAAATACACGGACGTGAAGGGCTACAGCGGTAGGTGGAAATTATGAGAGCGCACGACAAGATGTATTTCATCCGTAAGATTAATATGAGCAGCTTGAAAATCGTCGAAACGTGTTCGCGCCGCCGGGATTAATCCTGTAGCTGGGAGCCTTTGTAGACATTTGACAGCGCCAATATATTGTGCTTTTTGCTTGGATGTCAGGTCTCTCCTGTGACTGGAGCATCAGCATGGAACAAGGTTTGGTCGAAGTACCGACCACTCCTGTCGAATTGCTGGGCTTGGACAGAAAGCGACCCCAACTTGGACGAGTAACAAGACTGAGCAACACAACGCAACGACGTAGGAACTGGTAAGGAGAGATATAGGGCCCAGCATAATGGAAGATGCGTCCGTGAAACGATGGGGAATGAGGAGCTCTATTTAAACACCACAGGGCTTACGGCAATTAGGGAGTGAGCCCCAGATAAACAACCATCGTTCGATCCGAGCTGGTGGGACAGAACATAAAAATACCTCCGCTACAACCGGCTTGTCCGTGAACTCGCATGCAGAGATTGACAGAAAGACGCGTTACAGAGTGACTTGACTAATGGGCGGTAGAATCCGCTGAAGCGGCAGTAGAAGGCGGAATCGAAGAAGTTTACCCCAATGAGTGCATATCTAGCGTTGTGACTTGTCCCGAAGGAGGCGTGTATTAAATGTAGGGCCTCAGCCTATCCTAGTTGCTAAGTAGGACATGCTGGATATTAGGTGCAGCTCCTTCAATTTTGGTGCTGCGCGTAGGCGAGGACAGGCCAGCATTGCGGTTTTCTGGGTGCCGTTAGAGGGACGTAACTGTGATCCTAGCTGTCGCGAAATGAGGCACATGGCGAGGCAAATTCGGTGTCGGGTCCGCTGAATTGTACATACCGTGTGCACCTCTGATCCGGTAAGAAGTAGGTAGGTAGGTAGGTAGGTATCAGACCAAACCAAAGACAGCTTAGTTAATATAGATTAGCGCGGGATCAAGGCTCGAATATCCGGGGCGGGGTCTTGAGCCTTTTGGTCAAGTTTCAACCCAGCGGCCCGTCGGTCGACTTAGGGCTGTTCGCCGTGCCGTGACGGCCACGGCCGTGGAATTGACGGGTTTTACATGGCACGGCTGTCTCAAGCACGGCCTGTAAGATGAGGTTCAAACCTTTGGACGGGACGGCACAGTCCACGGCACGGCCGTAAACGGCTACACGGGTTGGCACAGTTGGGAAAAAATCGTTAGAACGGTGTTTACGACATTTGTAGCTAACCCAGAATCTCTTGAATTGCGCTGCGAGTAACTCAGTCTTCGCGCAGACAGATGTAGCGGAATTCTGAGGAGAGGCGACTCGAGTGCGTGCAATATATACTGGAGACGAGTTCCTGGCTATACAGTGATTAACTGGGATGCGAAATAAACGGGGATGCGAAATATTCGCTGTCCCCCGCCTACAGGGCGCTCTATGTAGCCGAGCTTTCACTACATGATACGAATAGATAAGAAACCCTTGGGTGCAAAAGGATTCATCCACAGAACTTTCTGGGAGCCCACGAGATCCATTTCTACGTTTACACGTTTATTTGCCGGATTTGGTCAAAGTTGGGCATTGGGCTCGGTCCTGGACTCATGAATACTCACAATTTTGTATCCTTGGGGGTTTCAGGGGGTGGGGATTATGAATATCGACATCCCAGAGGCCATAGATGCATCACTGCGCAATAATCGCGCCGATTTCGCATCCCCGTGATCCGCCCAAAATGACTGATGGGAAAGATTGCCCTCGTTCTCTGCGAAGAAAACAGATGACCACATGAAATTTTGTCTCAGAGGGAAGCTGGGAAGGTTTACTGTAGGCTTATGAAAAGGAACAAGGTGGTTTGATCGAAAGCTGCCACATAAACCTCCAAATTCCTTAACCATTTCGCTTCCCAGTTAATCACTGTAACTAAAAGAATAATATAAGTCCCTTAGTATAACTAAAAGGAAAAAAGAGAAAATGCTGTCTGCTATTGCCCGAGGTACATACAGGTACATTGCACCCCTGCGAGGTACTCGACGACGCAAGGTACCCGTGCCATGGATACCAATGCAGCCGTCATACGGGCCTGCATGCACACGGATTATAGCCATTCGGAGCAATTGGGACTCAGGATGGACACGGGTACACCCGCGGGTACGTTCGGGCTTACCCGTACCGTACCCGCAAAAACCGTACCCGCGTACGGGTCGGGTCTAAAACCCGTACGGGTTGCCCGCGGGTCCCCAAACCCCGTCGGGTATACCCGCGGAATTTCCAGCATCAAGAACATCTTACTGTCCAGCACGGTGCAGTTTTGGCGCGTCGAGACGCGTCGAAGGGACTTGGATGTAAATGCGTAAGCCAGGCGCGACCGTACAAACAAGTAACAACGTGTGGTGCCGTCAGTCGTTCGGAGGGTTAAGCCGCCAACCGGGATATCCTTTTGGTGTTTCTGCTGATGCTTCCATGAGCCGTATGAAGCCGTAGTATCTCATGGGCCACTAGATATGCCGACAGGTAATTATTTGGTGGATGCCGTTGCGGCCGTGTTTCCACGGCCTCACACGGTCAGAACCGTGCCGTGACCGTGCCGTGGATGGTCTGCCAAATGGCGGACGGCACGGCACGGCAGCCGTGCCACGGGTGCCGTGGAACCGTGGCCACGGTTACGGCGGACAGCCTAGGTCGACCGTCGACTCGGTCCTCGGGATTGCTTACAGGACGGCGATGACTCGGCCTTGAAGGTGGCCTGCAATCCAAGATGGCTGCCAAGGCAATATGTTCGTTTAAGAAACCAGTTTATTTGTTCGTGTTTTCGGAAGAATCACGTTTTATTTCACTTCGACTGAACCACCATGGAAGATTCAGAGATGCAAGATATAGGTTCGATAATTGACGCGGATGAATGCGAATCCCCCACCTCAACTTCAAGAGTACTCCCGTCCCTCAGTCCAATTGACCAGCAGCGGATCAGTCTCTACATTTTGACGCAAAGAGACAGACCTATTTCTTCGTACGGTTTTATCTCAATTTCACACATATTTGGTTCTCACATACAATAGGTTGGAATCCATGAAGGAATTCCTTGAGCTACCAGATGATGTAGCAACCAAGTTGCGGATTGAAGAGCTAAACGAACAGTACGAGGATGATCTCGACCGCCTTTACATGTTCCAAGCCGACGACTATATCGATGATGCTGAGGATCGCTACTATGCTTTCGAACAATCATTCGAAGAGGATGCTGAAGTGAGTATAAAACTGATCGCCCGTGATGAGCACATCTGAGCAAGACCGCAGGAACTCTATTCGCTTTTTCGAAGGGAGGGCTGCGACCCGCACCTTGAGTGGGATTATGCTCTGACCCACACAACATCGACATATAATACCCGAAAAATGCAGCTGGAGACCCCTACCGAACTTGAGTTTCCGCAATCCATAGACGAGTATCGGCAGAAACGAAAGGAAACACAACTGCGTGTCGCGCGGTTCCTCCTGCTGGAAACAGACGAACAGAGGGAAAAGATGATGTCTGAATTCAATTGGGGTTGGAGGCAAGTCGCGCCTTTAAAAGAGGACTTTCAAACCAATACAGTGCGTTGGCTCGTTGTGCAAAGCGAAGTGTTTCTCATACATTTCTTCAAGGAATTTCAAGGAGAGCTCCGAGCTTCTATCGCAGAATTGAATGTGCCAGATCCCAGGAGGCGGTGACGCCGGTTCAATTGCTTTTTTACTTGGTGTATCTTGAGTTTTGCAGCTGAATAATTCAACATTGGACATAGCTTCGGTCAGAAAAAGTGTAAGATCCAAGCCAGTAACTATTCTAGCATGTCAACGACAATTGGTTGGAAGCTTTGCTCGCCCATTTTCACTCGCAAGCCAGTCCGGCGAGCATTTGGTCCGGACGGCCAGTTTGCAGCATTCACGAAAACCGTTTCCTCTGCTTCTTCGGCGACGCCATCCGCGGTTTCGGGCACTTCAAGCAGGACGACGCCATCATCAGAATCGCTGTCGCTTTCGTCGCTGTTTAGTTCAGGTTCTTCTACGTCCTCGTACTCGCTATCCTCGTCTTCCCTTGCATCGGGGATGTTTGCATTCCCGACCTTGATTCCTAGCTGTATGGCATTTTGTACACCAAGTTGACCTGAACCTCGCGTCCAATGATGCAGATGAGCACCTCGCGCTTCGTGGATGTGCCCAAAAACGTGCAACTTCGGCTTCAGTTCCGGCAGTCGCGCAGAGAGTGTGGCACAGCCAGCGCGATCTTTGGAGTTTGTGAAGTCCATGATGTTTCGGGGAGGTCCGTGCGTTAATCTATTCAGTGCTATCGAGTGAGCTGGGTTGAAATTTGCCTTAGTGGGCACGCACAGGATATCAGTCTTGGGGAATTTGGAAATTAGAGCTGCGCTGTATTAGCTTGTCCAGCCTTCACCGAAGTCAAACGCATACCCACCCTCAGCGTCTTCTCTTTCATATCCGAACGCCCATGTTCCAAAGTTTGGCGACCACTAAAAGTTGGAAAGTGAGTGGCACAGGATCCTGCCGCTGCGGCAAAATACGTACAGGGGACCCGTATATACTCCATTCCTTCCCACCTTCTCGCACTCTAAATTTATATTCCTCGTCCTCGAGATAAACGACATTCGCTGCTACTGCACGGGGTCCCTTGAGTAAATCGAGAACTGACTCGGCCGACTAGATAAAAGTAAACCATCGTGAGCTAGGCGAGGTGAAGTCAACCAAAACAGACCTCTGGCTCATCGTTTGACCGGTGCAAAAAAAGGTCCTGCCAGTTGGCTTCGTACCATTCGCGATGAATGACAGAGTCATGATTACCAGCAATTATTCTATTCCATTGTTAATCGAGGCGCAAACGCGAGAGGAGAACGCGAAAGCCACGGACATTTTTATCGGGTGCGGCAATGCATACAGCCAATCCATCGTCGTCTTCAGCTCCTTCAACGTTCCCATCTGAGTGAGATCCCCGGTATGCAGCAGAACGTCTCCCTCAGGCACAGAGCATGTACGCGTGTGCGTATCCGAGAGCAAGACGAAGCGCGTCCATTGTGCGCCAGATTCGGTGGGGGCCTCAGGTTTTGGGGACGGACCCGTCTCAGGAGAGTATTCAAGCTGTACCACACTAGTGCGAGAGGTGAGGCGTGTGCGGTGGGGTAGGGCTAGGGTTGGCATGTCCGTTCACTGCCTGAGCCTGGTGTCCGGGGGTTCAAGGTCCAAGCAGTGAGAAGCTGACGCAGATTCCTGGACCCGAACCGATGACTGAATATGCCCGGAGCCGAGTCCGACTTGGGCGACAGATTCAGACTTCCTTGGGAAAAGTCTGGCAAGCTGGAGGAACGGCGCGGAGCAAGCACAAACTGGGAGTTTGAGAAACTCTTTAAACGAGCCACAGGTGTCGCCGCAGGCTTAGATCTGAGATTAAGCGCGTACAGCGCTTCCGACGCCGGAATGAAGGTCAGCCGAAACTAAGAATGCACAGGCAACGGTTAGGGATCAAAGTCCACCTTGTAAAAAAAAGTCCAATGGTGTGTATCATGGAAAGCTCACGTCCAGATAATACGGACATGATAATTTCGTGTGTCGTAGGGATGATGTGAATATAAACTCATGGTATGCAGTAGTCTGTAGCGAAGAAACGGGGGACATAAAAAAAGGTTATGCGCATAGGATCCGGGAAGCAAGATAATCTAGGTTCGTGAGCCGCGCAAGGTGCGCTGTATTAAGAGGCCAGTGACGCGCTGGGCTTGAGGGTGACGGGGCTGTCGTCTATCTCGGGCTGTGAGGGCTCCTGCATCTCCTCCTGGACGGCCTCACGGCCCGCGGGCGTGAGCGCCGCGTATCCGCCGTCCAGGTCTTTCTCGAAATAACACGGAGAAAACCTGGGGTGGACGGTCGCGATGAGTCGGGCGTCGAAACGGAGTAAGAGAGGAATAATACGCACTCTACGCCCTTTCTCTTCCGGTCCGCCGCGATGTCTCGCTGCTTCTGCTCTATCCCGACCTTCTCCCGCGTTGCGTCGGAGAACTCCTTCTTCAGGAGCCTGGTCGTCACACTGTCCCATAGCCGCCGGCTCTCGTTCGGGAGCTGCTTCTCCAGCGGCCGCACGTTCTTGGGTAGCACCTCCAGCACGGAGAGGTCCAGAAGCGTCGCGTATTCCTCCTCCTTCGTGGCGGAGATGTCCATGCGGGAGGATGCCGCCGAGGGAATTACAGGAGTGGGGAGCGACGTGTGGGATGGGGAAGGGGAGGAGTACGAGGATGGTGTGGTATCTGGGTACGAGTTGACCCCGACGCGGCGCCACCGGATGCGGTTGCGCCACGAGCCATCAAAGACAGCAACGACGCGCGCCTGGGGGACGTGCTTCACTTTTGTCCACTCGTTGTGCTGTGTCTCCCCCTCCACGACGGTGTGGATCACGCCCTCCAACAAGAAGTGGGCACGTCCAAGCCACGACTGTGGTGGGTGAATGAGCATGAGGTGAGCTAACGCGAGAGGGAACGCACCTCCTCTTTGTACTCGATGATCGCCCGGAACCGCTGTTTGCCTCCAGTGCAAGAGATGATGGTTGACTCGGCCACTGTGACATAGAAACTCCCGCGCAGCAGCCCGTTAACCGCTGCGATAGGGTGCGTAATGTTGTAGTGCTCGCCCGCACCCGGGCCTCCCGTGATATTCACAAAGATGCCTTTGTTGAAGGCGCCCGGTGCGACGCGCAACGTAGTGCCCGAGACCTTGGCAGAAATCTGGTCAATCCCATAAAGCTCCAACGAGCGCGACGGGCACGCAGCGTAATAGGCTAAGAGTAAGGGATGAGGGAGAGATTGCATGGTAAGAGGGCGCGCGTACCTGAGACGGGCGGGTGGTGGGAGACTTGTTCTGTGAGGTAGATAACACGGGTGTGCTCGTCCGAGGGGCCAAGGTCGAGTTCCGACATCTCTGCATTAGGTGTTTCCAGAGAGGTCGCAGCAGTTGAAGGCGATTTGCCGGTCTTGGAGATGGAGCTCACGCCGCTGCGGGTGCTCTTTGAGCTGTGCCCACTCTTCACGCTGGCGGTTTCCACGGAAGCTGATACCGTCACTGTGGCGGACTGCGACGTGGGCGCTGCGGCCGGAACAACATCCCAATGAGCGCGGAAATGCTCTCCCAAGACAGAGTTGTACGGCTTGCAAACTTTGCCGTGCTGAAAGAAACAGATGAGAATAATGAGCGTAATGCGGGTGCACAGGGTACAATGACATATGTTTTGTCGGCGTCGACAAAGCAGCGGTCACGGCATCCTGTGCGAGGCAAATGAACGAACTACAAATTTGAGGTCCTTGGTAAAAGTAAAGCGGACAACGGCTAACATCCTCTCAAAGGGGTCATCCGAGTCGTTAATCCTGGAGATGTGTATCAGCGCCGGGGATGGGATAAGGGGAGGGTACCCACGCCGCAAACATGTCTGGTCGGTCGAGATAATGCCAGTACTCGAGATTGGGTATTGGCTCGAGCAGTGACGCAGGCAATGAAAGACGCCTGGTTCCCAAAGCAACTCAGCAGTGGCTTCGAGCGCACAGAGAGCACGACTACGCACATGGCCGCAATGTCCTTCACTCCCAGAGACTTCTTGACGAGCTGGACGATCATCTTGAGCTTACCGCCCTCGCCCTCGCCTGAATCAGGCACCGATATCGGAGGTCCTGGTGCGTCGTCGTCAACGACCACCGGTGGGTGGGCGGCGATGGAAGACATTGCGCCCGTAACGTGAATGGGGGGAGAAAGAAAGAGGATAGTGGAGGTACAGGTGTGAGGAGGTATATGGATCGGAGTCCGCCTGCTGATCCGCATTTGTCTTTGCGCTTGCTTTGCACGTTCGCTCCCCGAGCGTCCTGCTCCTTTGCTCTTGAACCTGCGAGTAATTTGCTCTATCGAGCTCGCTGTTTCCCACAGACGGAAGTGGACGACTCAGGCCTCCAATTAATTTATCGCAATTTTGAAGGAAAGCGCGACTGCTGGATCCCTATCACGCCAGGTAGCGTGCTTTCATGTTAACCGCGAAATCACCTTTGAGTTCATCGAGCATAGAAGGGACAAATTGACTGCATTCCAGTCGTGTAATCGCAGCAAAGCCTTTAAATTTCTATACAGTGTTTGCCCATCCTACGCATGCAGAAGGAATAAAACGGCTCCCGCAGTGTTCAACTAACCATGACCAGTCTTCTGCTTCCCCGCCGTACGTGCATCGTCTCGCCCACGAGCATCGTGCAGCTCGAATACTCGGTTCCCCTCCCGAAACCCGAATCGAGCGGATCCCGAGTTTGGACGCGCTTCGTTCTGCTTTCGGATACCCACGCGCAGACATTCCTCGTCCCGGACGGCGACGTCCTGCTGCACAGCGGCGACTTAACCAGGCGCGGCACGTTCCGCGATCTGCGCCGCACAATGGACTGGCTATGCGCGCTCCCACATCCTATTAAAATGTGACTCCCTCTCATTTAATTTTATATCTGAGCGCTCAGCGAATCGTACTAGTATAATCGCGGGCAACCGCGATTTCTCCCTCGACCGAGAGTGGTACGATGCCAACTGGGAGCGCGCGGGCATTCACGAAGCTGTCTGGGAGGTGTGGTCCCTTTCCACCTTTTCGATGGACTTATTCACGAGATGCAGCCACCAGAACCCATTCTCGAGCTGTTAAGGGGGCCCCGTGCGGTGGCAGCGAACGTAGTGTACCTTCAAGACGAACAATATAAATTCAGAGCCCGCGCAGGTGGGCGAGAATGGACGGTCTATGGCTCTCCGGTGAATAAATTTCCTGCGTTGCCGCGTCTTAAAAATGTCAACGTTCTTAGCGAAGCCCCAACTTCGGTGCTCGCGTCCGAGCATTCGGCTACGATGCGACGGACGCTGAAGGTACGCACACTCTGCTGGAGCCGTCTTCTAAATAAATAAAAACTCAACAGTCGTGACATCCGAGTTCCCTGAGGCCGATATTCTGTAAGCAATCTCCTCGCCCATCGTGTATGACTAATCGTCGCAGCCTCACACACGGCCCGCCGTTCGATGTCTTCGATTTCACGAACAAGGCGACGTGCGCGGGGTGCCCTGCACTCACTGCGCGTCTGCTCGCCCTGCGTCCGCGACTGCACGCGTTTGGGCATATCCACGAGGCGCGTGGTGCCTATGTCCATCGGTGGGGGGGCCTACAAGGCCTCAGTGCGCAGAATGCTTCCCAGATTGACGACGCCGTGGAGAATGGCGTGAGCAACGAGACTGTTGGCGAAGGAGAACAGACCGTGTTCGTCAATGCATCGAATTGGCCATCAGGCCCGAATGCTTGTAGAAACAACGAGAAAGTCGGTATGGCCGGACGCGGATTTCAACCTGTCATCGTCGACTTGCTGGACTGAGCACAAATAATACACGGTATATACGAAAGTTCGCCTCATTGGACAGGATTCACGCTCTCGTACCACTGGATCACGCTCCCAATCAAAAAAGCCCATCCGCCCCAAAATGTCGAGCACGAGCTTTGGTATGCGATCTTGGTGCTGCTGTCGAGCGCATAACCCAGGGCGCCGCAGAGCATGAACCCGGTCCCTCCAATCAGGTTCCAAACTACCAATTCTATGAATTTCAACCCAACCAAAAGTAGGGAGAATAAACTCACAGCCAACATGCCATCCAAGAGACGTCGGCGCCGGCAGGTACCATTTTCGCTGGGTCTCGATCATCATGATTGTTCTGTGAAAGAAATATTTTAAACCGGGCAAATTCGGGTTCGTTTACTATTTGCTTACGATGCAATGATGAAACCCGTGCCTCCGATGACTTGGGGAGTCCAGAAAACCCCATTCAACAGACCTGTGTGGGGCTTGATCGCCGTTTGAATGGCGGGGATCGCAGTAAAACTGGAAAATCAGTGAGTTGAATCCCCAGAAGCATCTTGAAAACTCACCCACTGATCCAGAAGATCGTAGCTGCCCAATATTGCACGAACGCGGCCAGGAAGCCGAGTTCGTAGAAGTACTTGGCGTCCGTGGAGAACCATATCCACCGTTTCTTTGGCGCCGCAAAGGGCTTCTCGGACGCGGGCGTGCTGTTTTCCGCGTCGTCCGTCGGCTCGCCGTGCAGTAGCATTTTCAGGCCCCATCCGAAATCGGCGGTGTCGTCACGGTTCCAGGCCTCCCACAGACCGAATATCGCGCCGAATTCGAATATCGTGGCTCCAAGCCATGCGGTCCATCCACCGCCTACGTCGTCCACCGCCACTTTCTCGTTCACAAAAGGCAGGAAGGCGATGAAACCGTTGATGACCCAGATGATACTTCCAATGGTGAAGGCCTACACGTTTATATTCGTCAGGTGGAAGCCACAAATAATTAGTGGATTACTTACGATGGAAACCCACCAGCTGATGTTCCAGTATTCTATTCTGCGCATGTTGGCGAGCTTTTGGAAAGTGCCATGCCGGTAGCGGGGGCGTCCAGTCTTTGGATCGGCAGCCATGTGTCGATGTTTTCGGTGGTCTCTGGATGTCCAGGCTAAGGCGTGGTCCAGCGCTTTCAGCGTAACGTGCGTGGGGTGTATGAACGATCCGAATCGGATCGCGCTATGAGGCGAATGCTTTTCAACACCGGGGTGCAGGCCGAGATGCCACCTTCCATCTCTCCTGTCGGTTTCTGGGTCGTAGCTGTCTGCGGACATCGTGAGCGGAGCCAGGGAAAAGCGCGACCGGCGTCATTCATGTTGGTCCAAGTTTAGCACACCGTCATTTTGTTTGTTTTGACTGAGATTGTCCATGTTTTGTTTTTTCGAACCAGGAATCACATGTGAAAGCATTTGAACCGCGACGACGACTACAGAAAATCGTTGAAGGTCCTATGCGCTCGCAGTACTCCCAAATCTCTCAGCTTCCTCACCCGAAGCCATCCCGAGACTACTATTCTAAACCCCGGGCCGAAGGATCGCAATGCCGACTCATCATCTACCGCATCGCACCCGCATTGCCTCGCGCACCAGCATGGTACAGCTCGAATATTCTCCTAAAACAGGGCCGTTACCAAAAGCTACCACCTCTGACTCTCACTGGACACGGTTTGTCTTGATCTCCGACACCCACACATGCACGTTCCCTGTGCCGGACGGGGATGTCTTGTTGCACACCGGAGACCTCACGCAGATGGGGACTCTAAAGGAACTAGAAACGACGATGGAATGGCTGTATGCGCTACCACACCCAGTGAAGATGTTCTCTGTCTTTTCCTTGTGCTGCATACATACGGCGAGCTGATAATGTTCAAACACAGCATCATCGCCGGCAACCACGATTATGCCCTTGATCGTGAATGGTACGAGCAGAACTGGGGCACCCTCTATATACACCGCGGAAGCGAGGAACCTGAGGTGCTTTCGATGGGCGTTCTCTGTTTAATCGTTGCATCATACTTCATCCAGTCGGCCGAGGCAGTTCATCAATTACTCAAGGGTCCTCGCGCAGCAGCTGCCAATATTGTTTACCTTGAGGGTGAAGAACACAGATTCGCTGTCCGGGAAGGGGGGAAAGAATGGAGTGTTTACGGTTCTCCTGTGGATATTCTCGGTTCCTCTGTATGTGGTTGGCGCTGATTCCATCCATAGTACACGCCAAATCCTGGAGGATGGGCGTTCGGATACAAGCTGGAAGATGGTGAAGGTCCGTCGCATTCCGTCTTTTGGAAAGATCAAGTGATGACTCCGGCATAGCCCTTGTCTCGAAATTTCCCAAAACCGATATCCTGTACGTCGTCTAAGGGTTTCAAGTATAGACTCCAGCTGAATAAACCAGACTAACCCACGGGCCGCCCCATGATCTCCTTGATTTTACATCCCGCAAAGATCGCCCGGGATGTCGCGCCCTCTCTTCCCGCCTTCCCGACCTCAAGCCCAGGCTGCACGTCTTCGGGCACATACACGAAGCCCGAGGTGCATACCTCCATTTATGGAGCCCTGGTTCGACTGAGCTGAGTGCGCAGAATGCAATCCAACTTGAAGCTGTGATCGAGGAAACATTTTGGACGAAGAGCAAATCGAAAGTGAAGAGAGTTTTGGAAAAATTCAGGCCATCACGGCCGAACACCGAAACCATAGCGGAATCGGAAGCAGCAGAGCAAACCTGCTTCGTGAATGCTGCTAACTCGCCTGCGGGTCCAAATTCTCTAAGGGATGGTGTTCGAGTGAAAGTCGGTGGACCTGGTTTCCAACCGGTCATTGTTGATTTGATGGAATAATGGCGTCGTATAAATCCCTCGACGTATTCTAAATTTCTTGCAGTCTAATTGTAGCTTGGGCTTCTGACTACACGGCGCTCCGCCGTAGATTGTGTTGTCTCCACACGTAGGTTTTTCTTTCTCACGCCCCTATCTGGCAAAGCGCGTGACGTCATCGGTCTTTCATGACGCGCTTTCTCAAGTAAAAACTTTAAAAAGTGCGACGACGGGATCTTTTGGCAACTCTCTTTCTTCCCAATCATGTCCGCACATGCAAATGCAGAATACTCGGGCAAGGACCAGAACTACACTATGGTGAGTATCCTTGTGATGTTGCGACGGCGAGCTCAATTGGTTTCGGCTTAAGCTTCAGAGCTTCGAGTGGTACATAGAAGGTGGAGGCGTTCACTGGAAGCGGATAGAGAAGATGGTACCCGAACTCGCGTCCATGGGAGTGACGGCGATGTGGCTGCCTCGTGAGTGTCCCTGACACTCGTTTTGCGCTCGTTCTAATCCCATTTCAGCGCCTACCAAGGCGGCAGGTCAGAATTCAGTGGGATACGACATATACGATATGTATGACCTGGGCGAGTTTGACCAAAAGGGCGGACGTCGCACCAATTGGGGTACCAAGGAGGAACTCATCGCTGCTATCAAGAAAGCCAAGGAGTACGGTATTGTCAGCTATGTCGACGCGGTGCTCAACCACAGGTTTGACGCAGAACTCCTTATTTCAGCAGTGGCGCTGACGGCTGGTTAAATTATTAGGTTCGGCGCCGATAGAATCGAGACCTTTGGCGCTGTTGAGGTCGACAATGACGACCGAACGAAGGAGATCTCCGACAAGTACGACGTTAAAGTGCGTCTTTCATCACGTTTTACCAACCATTTCTGATTTTAGACTAGGGCTGGACGGGGTTCGACTTTCCAGGCCGTGGCGACAAGGTGAATGTGTTCCCTTCTCGTGAATGCGCATATATTCATGCCCCAGCAAAGTACAGCGCAATGAAATACACATTCAACCACTTCACCGGCGTTGATTACAACGATGAGAACCAGAAGACTTCGATTTACAAGATCCACGGCGAAGGCAAGGACTGGGCTCAGGGTGTTGATAAGGAGAACAAGAATTACGATTATCTGAGTGCGCACGTCTTTGGTCTGTTGACTTGCTTGATATTGACGTTTCACGGCAGTGGGTGCGGATGTTGACCACAGCCATCCCGACGTGCACGCAGACCTCTTACACTGGGGGAAATGGATCACGGAGGAGCTTGGCACCGCCGGATTCCGCTTCGATGCTGTCAAGCACATCGACCGCAGCTTTATCGCAGACTTTGTCAAGAGCGTGCGTGCGGAGACCAACAAGCCCAAGATGTTCGCTGTGGGCGAGTTCTGGAAGGACTCGATCACGGATCTCGAGCAATATCTTGATAGCCTCGGAACGCAGGCGAGTCGGAGATCTGGTGACGTGATCTTCTGTGCTAACTTCTAGCTTTCTCTGCAGTTCAGCGTGTTTGACGCACCGCTGCATTATAATTTCAAGGCGGCGGGTGACCGTGGACCCGAGTACGATTTACGCGCAATCTGGGATGGCACGGTCGTGCAGAAACGCCCTATCGACGCAGTTACGCTCGTCGAGAATCACGAGTGCGTTCTTCTTTTTTTCGAATTCTCTAGTCTAACCACTTCATTATTTAGCACTGTAAGCGGCCTTGAAATAAATTGATTGAAGCATGCTCATCTGTTGAAACAGCAAGTCGGGCAGTCTCTCGAATCCGCCGTCAACCCTACCTTCAAGCCGCTCGCGTACGCGATGATACTCCTCCGACCCGCAGGCTATCCGTGAGCTTTTCTTAATCTCCCTTTCTGTCTGTGGTTTTGAACCGCGTTTAAACACAGCTGCGTATTTTGGGGCGATTTGTACGGTACCAAAGGCGACAACCCGCAGCAGGCCGTCACGCAACTGGGGGACCTCATCCGCGCGCGCAAGCTATTTGCTTATGGCGAGCTGCGGGATTATTGGGACCACATGAACTGCGTCGGGTATGATCACATTTGCTATTGTACGATGTGCACTGACCTTGTCTCGAAGATGGGTACGCATGGGCGAACCGGAGAAGGGGCGGCACAACGGCTGCGCTGTGGTTGTTTGCAACGGAGATGAAGGGTGCGTACATTGATTCAATTTCAACTCGGCGTGTGTTGATTATTGTTCTGAAGATTCAAGCGCATGGAAGTCGGGAAGGTATCTGAGTTTCTCAAACTTGAGCTGGGCGTTTGCTAATATATTGCAGGAACACGCCAACGAAAAATGGACGGATTTACTCGGATGGCACCAGGGCGAGGTTGTCATCGGCGAGGACGGCTGGGCGGACTTCAGGTGCTCGGCGATGAGCGTTAGCGTGTGGGTCAAGAGCGACGCGAAAGGGAGAGAGGAGTTTAAACATGGACAGCAATAGTAAGTGCATCATTGTCGAAGCACCTTTTGCGACGATTTGGCTTACCAGTAGGCCAGGATCGAAACCGTAGAAAAGGTTGTCTGGTTTCTTTGGGCGCGTGATTTGGCCATTTTCGAAGAATAGGAAGAATACTACTTCTAATTGAGACTTGGAATGGACTGGGAATTGTAGAGCACGTATTACCATTTGTAGATTGTAGACGTTCAACCGAACACGTTACATATGGATTGTAAACTTGCTGCGAACATACAGTCAGCCGTCGTCGGCGTTCATGTTTAAACGGAAGTCGTAAAGGTTAACGGTGCTAGGAAGAATAGAACCGTTCAATTTGAGGTTGAATCCGCCTGTGAAAATATGGGAACCAGTTAGGAGAAAGTATGAGGTGGAGATGATTGAGAAGATGGGCCCGCGCTCAAAAAAAGGCCAGGGTTTGATTAGATCCTCGACAAGGGTTCGATTATTTTTGCATATTGAACAATGCTGATGAACCATAATATTAGTTCAACCCTAGGAAGCTCCCATCAGAGACCTGCCCAGGCAATGTAGACGTTCTCGAAAGAGCTAAGATTCACACTGAGTGCTTCAGAGTCATTTTATTGCTTTTCAACAGCCGGAGCCGCCCGATTGCTTAACTTGAATCTTTAGTATGACAAGCAATAAATTCCGCCGGCATATTCGGGAGGCACGACATTTAACAAGAGGAACAGCAGTTTACAGCTAGCAGTATTTCAACAGCACTCGAATTTGCTTGATATGTACCCGCAGGGCGCTGTTTAGTAGATTATGAAACAGTTGACGCCGAGGATCCCCATTCCCGAGGAATCCCTCGACACAAGGGACGCGCCGAGTCTCTATTGATATCCCCATTGATTTTCTCGATTAATCTTTCAAGTAATCCCTTGCATCCAGGGCTCACAAGGGTTGTTGAAGGCGGAGCAACTTGAACGAAGTATTCTCATAGCCAATGAACAGGGAGAATTACAGTAATCGAGTATCTTGCTGTATAGTCTCCTTCCATGCATATCAGCATCCTCCATTTCTCAACAATAGCTGTTGTGCTCTATTCCAACTCTGTCCAAGCGCGCGCTAAATAAGTACTCCGCCTGACGCCATAAAAGGAAATAATATTAATGGTTGATGTCATCACACGTGGTGCTCCTGACTCGGACTCATTTCCTTTTGGACTCGAATTTTCATGTATATAGCTCTGCTCCTGCGCTGTTGAGCTTCCTTGCAAAATGTCCCGGTCGTCTTCTAGTTCCTCGCGTTCCTCCTCATCGCTCTCCTCGTCTCCCCCGCGTACCCCGCCCAATTTACACCAGAACAGCATCGATCCGTCCTCCAGATGGTTGGTCCAGAAGTTTGGTGGCACGAGCGTCGGCAAATTCGCTGTGAATATCGCAAAGGACATCGTATCGTACGCCCTCTACCCCTCTGATGCCCATCGATGCTACATCTCGCGCGCAGGGGTTACATTGACTCCAATAAAGTCGCTATTGTGTGCTCTGCGCGATCGGGGTCCACCAAGGCGCTTGGGACGACCAACCTGCTCTTACGCGCGGCTTCGGAGACCCTGAAACGGCGGCCAAAAACTTCATCGGGCTATGTGACCCCCGTAAATGGAGGTAGTGGAATATTCGGCCGCACGGAAGAGGGCTCTCTGAGCCCGCCGCTGAGTAGCCCACGAGGCGGTGAGGCATATCCATGGGGCCCGGGGACGAGCATGACGCCACTTACTCCACATGCGGAGCCTCTGCCCGCATTCCACGCGACGGTGGATCTCATTAAGCAGGAACACTTTAATGCTGCGCGCGCGTCTGTGCAAGATGCTGGCATACTGCAGGAACTTGAGACGGAGATCGAACGGGACTGTGAATGGCTACGGAGCTTTTTATACGCATCGCAGGTGAGTAGCGCGTCTGCCGACCGGTGACTGGGGATACTGAACCTTGATATTAGGTCATTGACGAAATATCCCCGCGATCGAAAGACACTATCGTTGGTCTCGGGGAGCGCCTCGCGTGCAAGATCATGACTGCCGTCCTGCGGGATCAGGGCATAGACGCCGAGTATGTCTCGCTCGAGAACATCGTACCGGATGTCGATGATCTTGAAGCGGAAGAAGACGGCTCTCTCGACCAGGAATTTTACGACCGCCTCTCGCAAGCCGTGGGCGAACGCGTTAAGCAGTGCGGGCCACGGGTCCCTGTTGTTACCGGTATGCGTGTCTCTCGCCCTTTTATCTTCGTGCCTCATCTCGTCATAGGCTTTTTCGGCCCAGTACCGGGCTCATTATTGCGGCAAGTCGGACGCGGGTACACGGATCTGCTGTCTGCGCTGCTCTCAGTCGGGCTTGAGGCGGCGGAGCTGCAGATCTGGAAAGAGGTTGATGGAATATTCACCGCTGACCCGCGCAAGGTGCCGACCGCGCGCCTTATCTCGATCATCTCTCCAGCAGAGGCTGCTGAGCTCACCTACTACGGCAGTGAGGTAGTCCATCCATTTACCATGGAGCAGGTGCGCGTCCCATCCATATTCTTTAAATCTCGCTGTAACACTGTCCCTCGACAGGCCATCCGCTGTAAAATCCCCATCCGCATCAAGAACGTCGAGAACCCCCGTGGGGGCGGGACAGTGATTCATCCGGACCCGGAGGCAGACACTGCCCAGGTCGAGGATGATATGGGTAGCGTCCCCGAGCCGGCATCTCCGGTGGCGTTGGCGATACTTACCGCGCGCGCGACGGAGGCCATGAAACAGCATCCACGGCATCCGACGGCGGTGACAATCAAAGAGCATATCGTCGTGCTGAACATCAATTCCAACCGCAAGAGCGTGTCGCATGGGTTCCTCGCGGGCATCTTTGGCACGCTCGACCGGTTCGGCGTTGTGGTGGACTTGATCAGCACAAGCGAGGTGCATGTCAGTATGGCTATCGAAGACGGGCTTGCCAAAAAGATCCTCGAACGGCTGTTGAGGGAGCTTCAGAAGAGCGGCACGGTGCGCATTCTTGCTTCTTCCTGGCGTTCTTGGCTGACGAGCGCATGTATAGGTCTCGGTGCACCATGACATGGCGATCTTATCGCTGGTGGGGAAGCATATGTGCAATATGATCGGCATCGCGGGGCGGATGTTCACGACGCTCGCGCAGGGCAAGGTGAACATTGAGATGATAAGCCAAGGCGCAAGCGAAATCAATATTTCCTGCGTCATTGACGGTCGGGACGCAGTCAAGGCGCTGAACTTGATACATCAGAGCTGCTTGCAGCTTCCGGAGTCACTCTCCACTTCAAAAAGCAGTACGTCATTTCCTGTCGATTCTTTTTCTCGCAGTGCTGACCCTCCGCAGTTGCTGTTGGGCCATGGCTGTTCTAGAATGCAGATGGACAGCCCCCAGCGCTCAATGCATCGTCTTCGAGTTCCTGAGCAAGGGTACTAACACTATAGAGTAGAAGTGAATGAACTAATTGTATATCGGACTTCTACAGTGGTGTAAATGTATCGCATGTAGACAGGAATCACAGACTTGTTGTATCGTCACCGGAATCAGCTATGTGGCGCATCAGCCCGCATTTGTTTACGGCTGCTTCTCCTAGTGTACTTTCGTACTCTGACCTTGCTGGGGTTCTCGCGTCCTTCAAGGCTCATATTCGGTCGAGTCACCTTCAACAAGGGACCCTCACACGAGCACTACCTTTGGCGCGGACACAATCCAGAGTTGACGTGGTCACAGCAGTAGGTGTTTGAAGGTATGCCTTCTGCACTCTACTCTTCATTATGGTTCTTCGTGTCCATCGACTCTCCTCATTCCGGCGCCTCAACCGCTCTATGGCATGCTACGGCGCAGGCGCCACGCATTTCCATCGCTTCGAAATATTTCGTGGCGCGGATGCAAAACGTGTCTACTTTCTCGCCATTCTCTTCATTCCCGCCGCCTGTCTCTAGCATGGACTGAGGCTCTTTCATTTCAGACTCTCCGGAACATCGCCCGACGACACCCAACAATATCTCGGAGGTGCGTTCTATGCCGACTTTTGCTTCGGCGCGTAATCCATTGTCTGTCTAGGTTTCTTGCAAGCTACTCCAAACGTCGAATTATACCCTAAAACCGACTCTTTGAACGCCTTGCATATGGCAGAAGCGACTGCGACGTTCAAAGACATCCCCGAGCTCTTCGAGGTGAGCGCGCAGCTCCGTTTACATCACTGCTATTGCTGAGCGCACTCCCCCAGGTCGACCTTGGAGAGTCACTCACCGCCCGCACTGAGAGCCTTTGTGAGTGTGCTGGTATTGCTACCGAACCAACCTTGACGCGGCGCACGCAGCAACATTTAGGGAGCTCGGACCACCCGATCTGTGCCATGTCGTGAAAAGCACCGGAAAAGCCGGCCAGCGCGACCTAGGCTCATATCACTTCGTCTCGGGCGTCGACGCTTCCTCATCTGCCTCGCTGGCCGCGTACATCAACTCCCTCACCTACGCGATCGAGGACTCGAACGCGTGGTTCTCCAAGACCCCGGTGTGGAAAGTTCGCAACGGATGCTACTGCTGCTTCAACGCCTTCGCCCGCGTCGACTTCCGCGTTGACGTCAAGATCCCCGGAGGTGTGAATGCGTATGTGGTAGATCTGCGAGGCGAGCGGTGCGTTGCTTCGGGTTATCGTCGCTTCCAGGGCTGACTTCAGCTAGACACGAAGCCACGGCCGATATGTGGCAGGAGACATTTGTCTCCGCTCTCCTACGTGCGATCCTCTATTCAGATGACCCCGCTCATGCCCTCGATGCATACCGCAAACTCGATCCCATCACCTCCCCCGAAGGCGAGCTGCGCTTCCTGGCTGCAGCGGAGTCGTTGTTTCTCAAGGGTGCGTTGCCTTCCTACATCCAACTCCCCGCTCACTTTCGTTCAGGCTGGCAAGTCGGCTCAGATCCAGAAATCCAGGTTGCGTCGGTGACGACCAACCACCTCACCGCCGGACTGTTCAAGTACTTTGGCGCCTCCGGACGCTACCAGCAGGCCGCGAACCTTTTCGAGAAAATCGCGGTGCGCGAGCCCGAGGTCAACTCTCTCCTGGCGCGCGCGTATCTTGGAATGCGTATGGGCGCTTCTCGTCCCTTATCGTAGTACATGCTGACCTCCCACCGACAGATGAAGAAGTCAAGGCGCTGCAGATCATGTCAACGGCGCTGCGCAGTGCACCGGGGCCTGCATCCTACACGCTCCTGCATGCGCAGTGCGACTTCCTGCGGGACAAGGGCCGCGCGGACTGGGCGCTTAAGCTGGCGAGGCAGGCGGTCAACGCTGCCCCCAGCGAGTTTGTCACCTGGGAAAAGCTCACAGAGGTCTACATCGAGCTGGGCATGTTTGAGTCGGTGCGAGTCGATTCAGATTCATCGGCATCGTTTCTGATGGTCACTGCAGGCACTACTCACTCTCAATTCGTGCCCGATGTTCACGTTCAACGGCCGTGACGCACATCGCGCGCTGACGCCCTCCCGCGTTCACCTGCCGTTTCACCGCTCAATAGGCGAAATCCTACCGGATCGCGTCAAGACGGAGGATGACGAGGTACGTTTCAGCTTGTCGATGACCGAAGCGAACCGACCAAATCTTTAGGCCGATCCTGCTCTGCAACGACTCCCCGCGCCAGGGCT
This sequence comes from Mycena vulgaris, assembly GCA_029204335.1. Classification (NCBI taxonomy): domain Eukaryota; kingdom Fungi; phylum Basidiomycota; class Agaricomycetes; order Agaricales; family Mycenaceae; genus Mycena; species Mycena vulgaris. The sequence continues at coordinate 38,711 of JARGYA010000552.1, forward strand.
CCGTGGCACTTGGGCCCGTGCGTATGCACTTCTCACGCGTCTCGTTGCCCAGATCGGTTGGGACGAGCTTCTCAAGACCCGGAGCTCCGTATTCGTGATGGAGGAGGAGTATCGCATGCAGAAAGCTCAGGGCGACTTCACCGGCCACGGTCGCACGGAATCCGCGGAGGGGACGACACTTGCGGATGGTGATGAGGACAATGCGTCGACGCGGGGGATGGTGAGCCCCGGGGGCAGCGCCGTCTCTGCTGCGACGAGCCCGCTTAGTGCGACTGTACCCGAGATGAATGGCAACGGCACCGCCAAACCGAGCGAGAACGGGATCCCAACGATCCGCATCTCCACGGAGTCGGATCGCGAGGACAAGGACGCGGGTGCCGTTGCGGTGGATTCGCTGGAACGACCAGTACAAGCTGCGGCGGGTGACGAGGAGGCGGACAACACCACCGGCATGGACACGGATGCGAAGAAGGCGAAGGAGCCGGCTTCGCCGCTGCCGCAGGAGCCGTTCTCGTTCAGCAACAAGCGGTTATGCGAGCGGTGGCTGGATAACCTCTTCATGGTGCTCTATGAGGTCGGATTCTTCCTCGTTTGGTTGGCGCGAAACTGACCTCGGATTAGGACCTGCGAGTGTGGACGATTTTCCGCGCAGAAGTAGCGCACTTCAAGACACAGCACGTCGCGTACCGCAAGACGGGCCTCGAGTGGGAGATCCTTGGCGATTTGGGGATGCGGCTGCATCACAAGGAGGAGGCGAAGGAGGCGTACCAACGGTGTCTCGACACACCCCGTTACTCTGTCAAGCCGTGGAGCAAGCTCATGGAGATGTATGCAGACGAGGGCGACATCCAGCGGTCAATCCAGACAGCGATCCGCGTTGCAGCATACCAGTATGCAGAGTACACAGAAATGACGGTGCGTTTGTATTCTCGCCGTCAAAGCCCAACTCTGATCAGTAAACAGTTCCCCACACAAATCGCGCAGTGTTTCTTCAAGTTGGGCAATGTCCACGGGCATGCCAAAATCTCGTATACGTTGCTCAGCATGGGCCTTCCGGAACCGATTCTCAAAATTATGGACAGCTACTTGCAATATGGGAAGACCTTCAAGGTCGAGGGGTACGACTACTAGTTTCCCATATACCGACGGCAGTATGCTGTGTATCTCACTTTCGTCTAATTGGCGTGCTATCCTATTTTCTTTTCGTTGGTACATTCCACGTTGTGGTGCTGGATGCTGGGCCTTCTGTACACTGACAGCAGCGCCGCTGCATATTCTACTTAATGCATTATGGTTCCTCGTTTGTATGCAGCCATAGGCCAAGAAGATTACAGGTGAATATGCGTATAGGTGTAGTACAAATGCTCTATGGCGGAGGTACCCTCCAGTACTCGCTCGGTGCGAAGCCCGTCTTGAATGCGGCGACGGAGTTGCGCGCGCTCGTGCGCAGCGGACCCGGGGCCTCGCCGTCAGATCCTTCGTCGAATCCGGTGCCAAGCTTTCGCGCAAGCTCGCGAACAGCATCGTCCTCGCGCACCCAGGCGCCTTCGCGCGCCTCGTCCGTCCACCACGCCACAGCGCGCGCGCGGAGGTCGGGCACACGCATTACGGCGCCGCGCGTGAGGCGTAGCAGCTGCAACCGCACCGTGGTCTGCTCTGCGGCCCGCATTGCCGTGAGCGTCGGGTTCACGAGGGCGGCAGCGGACGCTGACGGCGGGAGTATGTGCACCACCGGCAGCAAGACTAGGAAAAGTAGTCGTCGGAGAAGGTAGAGGGTATCGTGCCACTGTGTGGCGAGTTAGGCGGCGGTATGCCCGTATAGACGGTTGTGGCGCACCATGAAAACCGGTTCATCGTCTTTAGGGATTTTGATGGTAACAGTCGAGATGTAGTATGCTTCGACGCAGAATGCTCCCGCGACGGTGGCCACAGCGAGCGTGCGGTAGCGCTCGTGTCCGGAGCTGCTAATGGTCACAAGCTGCAGAGTTATTTTAGCGAGCGCACAGAGTGGGTTGAGTGGGGGGCTTACTCCAATGGCGGCAGTTGCGCAGATGTATGAGATCAAAACTCGCGGCAGCGCAAACATCCCGAAGTCGTTGAATGAGAGGCAGTAATCGCACGTTGAAACCACAGAGTGGCCAAATCTAATCGGGTTGAGACATGGAAAGAATACCAAGTGTTTAACCCACCTAACATAATACGTCTTCATGTCAAAGGACCCAAGGTGCTTGAGTAGCGTCTCGAGTGGCGTCGGAAGGTCTCCAGTGTCCGACTGCTGGATCAAAACGCTCCGGATCGCATCGGGAGGCGTGTTCAACGGGATCTTGAGCCGCGTGAAGATATTGACGGGTGGCAAGACAATGATCTGGTACAGAAAGTAGAGAGAGTGCAGCAGGACAAATATATTGAGCAGCGATCGAGTGGAGGTCAAGGGCCGTTCTGGAGCTTTGTGGATGCCGAAATAGAACCATGGGACAATCACACCCACCGCAGTGGTGAGGAAGAGGACGAGGGAGACCCCAGCGGCCATCGCGTCGAGAGAAGAAACACGTCAGGCGCGTAGGGAAAATGATCACGTGCAAAGTCTCCGGTTCAAGCAACGACTGGTCACCGAACAATTTCACTGATGCGAGTGGTGGTAACTGCCAGCTGCGGGGATGTGTCTCCTAAGCGATGACAAATGGACAAAACTGTTTAAACTTTGGACAGAAAGACGCCAGTCACGTGCAAAGTCTCCGTCCACGAAACAAAACTGAACTCACCCAGGATCGAACTGGGGACCTTTTGTGCACGCAAGACGAGTCTTTTGTAAGACAAACGCGATAACCACTACGCCACGAGTCCGTGGGGATCAAGGAAAGGAGGGGAAATAGTATGAAAATGTGCACGGAGACTTGGAACGCTCGATTTCCCAATCCGGATACGAGAGTCACATGGTGTCACCTTTGTCACAACCTGTTCTGCTCGTCCATCGCCCAGCGCCTGCTCGTCTGTCGCTCGGTAGGAGGTCTACTCCTAGTTCTCGCGTAGTGCTCTGCGGCAGGTTTTGAATCCAGCGGAGCCTTTTGCCTCCATATTTATATCATTATATGAACCGTTATTCAGCATTCACGTTTGAATCGGGCAGCGGTCTCTCGAGTGGACGAATCCAAGACGAATCCAAAAATCCCATCATCCAATATGTCCGCATTGGGAACCGAGGAAGGAAGAATCAAAAATGGGCCATATCAACTTTGGCCTTGTTGATCAGCTTGTTCGTCTCAACTCTTCATGACTCTTCACCCCAATTCACGCTTCCAATGTTCCATGTTCATACGTCTCGGAGCCCCTTGGACCGTGACAGCTTGGTCCCGCGCAATCTGAGCGCAGCCTGGAGCCCAATTCTGTTGATTCTTGTCTGGTACACTTCACGCGGCAAAGTGCTGGGAGGCGCGGTTCAAGACAGCATATCCTATACCCGCGATTCATTGCTTCATTTAATTAGCCCAATTGTGCTCTGGAATCCATCGACAATCTCATTTCGTCTCTTCGGCTCTCCTCGTCGTTCCTCGTGCCGGTATCCCGACCTTTCGAAGCTGTCGGGCGGAAGCAACCACGCGTATCACGCGTCATTCGTCTCTTTTGGGCAGTCGCTCGACCAAACGCAAGGGATCGCGCGGATGTAAATAATTTTGGGGCGGGATCCGGCGTCAATCCAGACCGAGGGTATACAATGGCTGTCACCCGGCCTCGAGAGAACCACGCCCGGCGTATTTGGCGCGGAATCCTGCAAATGCGCGGTCGTTCTCGATCCCTGGGCTGGGATATTCAAGTCCCGACCCCGGACGGCGACATTTTGACCCAACGCGCCTTTCTTTCTTCCTCTTCCTCGCCCTTTTCTCCTCCAAATGCCTGCTCTGAAACGCACGGTAAGCACCATAGAATTCTACATGTCGCGTCCCTGAGCGTTTCTTACAGGGCAGCGCTGTCTCCAAAAGTGGACTGGTCAGCGCACGCAGCTCTTCACACCACCCCGCATGCACTGACCTTTCTCAAGCCGCCGCCGAGCAAGGTCGGGCGCTCCCATGGTCCCTTGGAAGAGAAGGACGACGATGTCTTCTTCGAAGGCCAACCCGTATGCGCTTTCCTTTTTCTGTCGACCGTGTACTGATAACTCGCCAGATTTTTCCTTTGACAAGCGCCGTCCCGGCTTCGGATGCAAACGGCGTGGGTTTTGAATTTCCTTCGTTTGCTGACAATTTATTCTTTGCCTCCTAGAAGTCGGACGACAAAATGGACGTGGACCTCGCGCCACCTCAAAAGGTTTTCTATTTTCTCCAGGTTTCTTTCGTCGCGACTGATAGAAACAGGCCACCAATAAAAAAACGAAGCCGACAACGGGTCATCGGCCTATCAACTCTTACTTCAACGAGCCCATCAAAGTGCCGAGCACACCGCCAGTTTCGCGCAAAGAGGGCCGACGGCTAAAAGTCCAGGTCAGTATTAACTCGGTCTAATGCGAGATGTGCCTTATACTTTGTAGGATGTTTCACCTGAAGCTTCATCCAGCGAAATAACAACATCTGGTGCCGCGGTAAATATCAGTGCGACTGTTTTCGGACTTTTTCTCATATCCTACTAGCCCAAAACCAGGGCCGAGAAGCGCAGCGCCAAAAGACAGGAAAAACCTGCTAAAGATGCTCGCGAGAAACGGAAACTCTCCGCCGCCGCCGCTCAGGACGAAATTTTGGCGGTCGAGTGGTTTAGTCAGGTCGCCGACCTACTATCCCGTTCTCGCACCATAGACAATATCATCAACGCGTATGACCCAGATGCATCCATCGCCGAACAAAAATCCATGCTACGCACCCTCTTCAACACAACATCAGACCTCGACTCTGTCGAGCGCGTCCCCGACGATAGCCCGTTTTGGACGATCTTCGCCAACATGGACGTGGCCACGACCCGTTTCTTCTTCTCGCTGGCCCGAGGGCTTCAGTTGGCCGATATCCAGCAGGCTGTTGATGCGGGCGTCCTACGGCTCAGTCCACCGAACGACCCGAAACCGGTAGTCGGAAATCTTGCATACATCCGCGTGGGTGATTGCCAAAGTCCGCTCGACGCAGGCCGTGCATGCCTCGTCGCCGGTCCCTCAGATACTCCTTGGACTTTGGTGCGCCTCATCGACCTCGGAATGCCTCTGGACGACGTCGAGGTTTGCGTTGGCGAGGTTCTCGAGCCTTTTGGACATCGCGGCGCGGTGCAACCACTCTTTTCTCGTTTGAAAGATGAAACCACTGTTCACTCCCCACGAGCGTCCGTTGGGAGTCAGTCATGGCTTTATTCAGGCACATCTGAGGAGAAACAGCCCGGTGACCGGCACGCAGATGATGAAGCAAAGGCCCTCAAAAACGATCTTCAATCTCGGTTTGGGCGTTTTCTACAGCAAACCGCGGGTCGCTGCTCTTGGAGGTGTTACGAGATCCTCCCATTCCACCTTCCCAATTCCTCCGGAATCCGAGTAGACCCCACCCCGAGCGCGGTAGAAAGATTTGTTATCGCGATGCAGGCCGGTAGAGGTCTCAACTCGGCGGTTGGCGGTTTCAGTCGCCCATATATCCCTCCCCCCGCGCTCCGTGATCTTATCTCCTCCTTACCCCCGCCGATGTATGGCCAGCATGCCACACCGATTTCGGCTCGCGTCAATCGTCTCTACGATGACGAAAGATCCTCCGTTGTTCATCACGGACACCCTGAGATGCCCGACGCCTCATTCCGAAGTGCGATCAAGAATGCTTCATCCGTTCTGCGCTCGAATGGACACAGTATTCCTTACTTCCGAACTCTCAAGGACATCAGCTTTGAGGACTTTGTGGGTGAAGACAAGGCCCCGTGGCAAGCCAATACCGGCAAAGCGCTTCAGCTCTTCCGCCATAATCTGTGTCTTCTTGATCCCGAACTCTCTCGTGATGGAGATCTCTCGGAAGAGGAAATTGCGCTGCGTGTGGGGCCTTCCGCAGACTGTTGGCGGGTAGTAACAGGTCAGCCTGATTACTGGTTGCACGCGCTATGGATGACGCGCCTTTGGATCGTCATCGAGCCCGTCGTCCTCTCTATCTGGTCCCATCCCATACTCTCCTCATTTATATCCGGCAGCTTCCACATTGTGTGGCAAGGCCTCCCAGATTCCATCCGTGACGCGGTTCTTTCTGGAAACACACCGCTCGACATCCACGAATACTTGCCACCTTCCCATGGCAACTCAAACTGGTATCCCCAGTGTGCCCATGACAAGTACCTAGAGTCTGTCGGCACACTATTTATCGCTCGGTATGGCCCAAGGCCGACCCATATCCTCCTCTTGATCCCGAATCTAGACTGTGGGGTGTCAAAATACCGGCCCGGCGAGTCCTTCTTCGTCGAGACCATCATTCTCATAGTGTCGGCAATCGAGCGGATCGCTTTAGATCACGTCCAACGCCTGCATGACCAAGGTATCAACCCCGACCGTACCGACAAGGAGCGCGCTTGGGAATACTTCCGACTGATCAAGGCCGAGGTGGAAAGCGACGTCACCTATGTTGCCCTGAAACTGGAGCTCGAGATTGTCAAAGGCAAATATGCTCAGCGGACGACCGTGAGGGCCCACCTCGACTCTCTCGCGCACCCCAATCCCTCCCATTCCTCTCGCGCTTCCCCTGCTTCCCCAGCGGCTGCTCCTTATGAGATCCCTGGAATTACGCGCACATCGGAACTCGGCCCCGCGCGCTTAGCGCAGCTGGACACCATTTTGGCGCATATATCCTCGCTCACCGATGGAGGCTTTCCCGTGGATGCTTTCGGCCTCGTCCCCTTCCATTTGCGAAACCGGATCCATTCCCCCGAATTTCGCGCGTGGTTCCTGTCACTTCCGGCCGGGATTCGCATTTCTGCCTCGGCACGCATCTGGGGAAATTCTCCCGAAGCGTACGCTAATACCATCGCAAACCACGCCAAATTTGCGGGGAACAAGGCGGCCCACAGTGCCGGTGGAAAGGCGACGGCGATCAAATTCCTGGACCGCAAAAGCACCTCCAAAATGCTCCTTCGGTTCTTGGAGGAGGCCGGCGATCTCATTCGTAGGCCGCCGCCGAGGCGGAAGGGGCCTTTGGGGAGCGTAGCCACCCGCGACACCTGGCGTGCAGTCTTATGCGAGACATGCTGGTGTTTGATCGTCGCGGACGATGCCAATGTGAAGCACGCGTGTGCCGGAGAGTCGTTCCCGGTTAACGACGCCAACATACCGAACATCCAGCGGCTCCTCTACCCTCACGATCTTCTCTCCCGTCCCGACCTCGCCGTTTTCGCTCCCGAATATACCGAAATCGTCGCGCCCATCAACATTGCGGACGTCATCAAGCGCCGCGGGAATGCCGCGAAGGCGCGCAAGCTCTTTCCTGATACCGATTTTAGCACGCTCACAGGCGTGATTCACGTCGGGGTCGACTGTACAGATGCAATCTCGCACAACGACCTCCATCTGGGGATGGCGTTGGACATTGCGGTCTCGCAATTGTCGCTGTCTCGGTGTCCGGAGGATATGCTCCCCGTCACAGGCGAAGATCGGTCAAAGGCATGGTCGGGCGACGCCACAAACTGGTTAGATGACCGTATGTTTTATTCTTATGTCTTGAGGCGATTAATTGACACGGCTTAGGGTATTCTGTGGTAAAATGCGCATGGGGCCATTTTGAAATCATGGTTCTGAGAACCGCGAATGGCGAGTCTTGGTTCGACCACCATTGTAAAGGCACCGACATCCGCCGACCCCTCGACCCCTCGACCAACCGACGGATCGTCGGTTCTCGCCGCAAAGGTGGAGATTCGGATTGTGGGTCGCAGCGATCACATGACATCTCGACGATCTACGACCTCCCCCCGGATCACATTCGCCGTCTAGTCTATAACCACTTCATCGCCCGCCACCAGCCGCCGCTCGCACCGAAAAAGAACAAGGCTGCTAAATCTTGACCGTTCGTTGTATGCTATGACTGAAGATTATACTGTTCCGTTTATTTCTCTTATTCGTCTCATAGCGTCCGATACGCATCTGTGTATGCTCTGTATTCTCTGAAAATTCTTATTTTGGTCCAGTGCCGTATTGTATAAGCGCATAAGCATCTGTTTTTGTAATTCTGTGATATTCGGGAGTAGATATAGGTGTGGCCGGCCGTGTCGATCTCTTGGGACAGCCATGTCCTCTTCTCGCATCGCTCATTCCAAGTTAGATATCCCCAACTTCGTCGGTGATATTCTTTCGCATTCTTATCGCCTTGTTGAATTCTTTCATCGCTTAGATTTTATATTGATCTGGCTCAGTCCCCAACCGCCGCCTTCCCATCGACTTGCTCGATCTTCCCTTTGATCCCAAATTCAATATATGCGCGCCAACCTGGCAATTATTTCTTGCTCTCGTGCCGAGGCAGAAATGCGAATCCCGGCCGGAAGTGACAGGAACCACGCGCGAAATTCGGGGGAATGGATCCGGTTTCGCAAATGGAAGGGGACGAGGCCGAAAGCATCCACGGGAAAGCCTCCATCGGTGAGCGAGGATATATGCGCCAAAATGATGTCCAGCTGCGCTAACCGCGCGGAGCCGAGTTCCGATGTACGCGTAATTCCAGGGATCTCGTAAGGAGCAGCCGCTGGTGAAGCAGGGGAAGCGCGAGAGGAATGGGAGGGATTGGGGTGCGCGAGGGAGTCGAGGTGGGCCCTCACGGTCGTCCGCTGAGCATATTTGCCTTTGACAGTCTCGAGCTCCAGTTTCAGGGCAACATAGGTGACGTCGCTTTCCACCTCGGCCTTGATCAGTCGGAAGTATTCCCAAGCGCGCTCCTTGTCGGTACGGTCGGGGTTGATACCTTGGTCATGCAGGCGTTGGACGTGATCTAAAGCGATCCGCTCGATTGCCGACACTATGAGAATGATGGTTTCGACAAGGAAGGACTCGAGTGGGCGATATTTGGCCAGACCGCAGTGGAGGTTAGGGATGAGAAGCGCTAAATGGGCGGGGTTGGGTCCATAGCGTGCGATGAATAAACTTCCGACAGCCGCGACATATGTATCATGGCCACAAAGTGGGTGCCAATATGAATTCCCGTGGGATGGGGGGAGAAACTCGTGGACTCCGACCGGCGTCTGTCCGGAGATAAGCACCTCGCGCGTGGAGTCTGGAATACCCTCCCAAACAAGGTGCAGAGATCCTAACGCAAAAGCGGAGAACATAACATGGGACCAGATTGACACCACGACAGGATCGACGGTGATGCAGAGCCGGGTCGTCCACAATGCGTGCAGCCAATAGTCTGGTTGGCCGGTGACAAGGCGCCAGAAATCGGCGGAACTGCCCACGAGCCGCGCGATCTCGTCCTCGGACAAGTCCCCTTCGCGACGGATTGCGGGGTCAAGGAGGGACATGAGATGGAGGAAGAGCTGAGGCCCTGGACCTGCACCTGCTTCCCACACCGACTTGTTCGTGCCCACGAAAGCCTCCTGGGTGAGGTCTTTCATCAAACGCAAATACGGGACACTGTGCCCATTCGTGCGCAGAACGGACCCAGCATTTTTGCTAGCGCTTTGAAACGCGGGATCCGGGATAGGTGTTCTATATTGACTCAAGAACACCCGTTCGTCCTCATATAAGCGATGGACGCGATCGGAGATGGATGTGGGCTGTAGCCCGTAGGCGGCAGGGGGTAGGGAAGAAAACAGTGAACTGAGAGCGGGGGGAGGGATATATAGGCGAAAGAACCCGCCAATTGCCGAGTTTAGTCCTCTTCCAGCCTGCATGGCGATGATAAACTTCTCGACGGCACCAGCAACGGGGTCGACGCGGATGCCGGCAGAGTTAGGGAGATGGAGGGGGAGAATTTCGTAACATCGCCAAGAACAACGACCCGCGTTTTCTCGTAAGAATGTCGCAAATCGAGAGTGAAGGCCTTTCTGGCGTGCTGCTGCTTCATCGTCGGCATGTCTGCCGCTCGGCTGTTTCTCATGGGAAACCCCAGAATACTCCCACAACTGAGGCTCGGCAAAGCGTGGTAAGGATTCAACGGTGGTTTCATCTTTCAAACGAGAAAAGAGTGGTTGCACCGCGCCGCGATGTCCAAAAGGCTCGAGAACCTCGCCGACGCAGACCTCGACATCGTCCAGAGACATTCCGAGCTCGAGAAGGCGCACCATCGCCCGGGGAGTATCCGAGGGACTGGCGACGAGGCATGCGCGGCCTGCGTCGAGCGGACTCTGGCAATCGCCCACGCGGATGTAAGATAGATTTCCGACTACCGGTTTCGGGTCGTTCAGCGGGCTGAGCCGTAGGACGCCCGCATCAACAGCCTGCTGGATATCGGCCAACTGAAGCCCTCGGGCCAGCGAGAAGAAGAAACGGGTCGTGGCCGCGTCCATGTTGGCGAAGATCGTCCAAAACGGGCTATCGTCGGGGACGCGCTCGACAGAGTCGAGGTCGCATGTTGTGTTGAAGAGGGTGCGTAGCATGGATTTTTGTTCGGCGATGGATGCATCTGGGTCATACACGTTGATGATATTGTCTATGGTGCGAGAACGGGATAGTAGTTCGGCGACCTGACTAAACCACTCGACCGCCAAAATTTCGTCCTGAGCGGCGGCGGCGGAGAGTTTCCGTTTCTCGCGAGCATCTTTGGCAGGTTTTTCCTGTCTTTTGGCGCTGCGTTTCTCGGCCCTGGTTTTGGGCTAGTAGGATATGAGAAAAAGTCCGAAAACAGTCGCACTGATATTTACCGCGGCACCAGATGTTGTTATTTCGCTGGATGAAGCTTCAGGTGAAACATCCTACAAAGTATAAGGCACATCTCGCATTAGACCGAGTTAGTACTGACCTGGATTTTCGTTTTGCGGCCAAGTTTATGGGAGATCGGCGGTGTGCTCGGCACTTTGATGGGCTCGTTGAAGTAGGAGCTGATAGGCCGATGACCCGTTGTCGGCTTCGTTTTTTTATTGGTGGCCTGTTTCTATCAGTCGCCACGAAAGAAACCTGGAGAAAATAGAGAACCTTTTGAGGTGGCGCGAGGTCCACGTCCATTTTGTCGTCCGACTTCTAGGAGGCAAAGAATAAATTGTCAGCAAACGAAGGAAACGCAAAACCCACGACATTGGCATCCGAAGACGGGACCGCGCTTGTCAAAGGAAAAATCTGGCGAGTTATCAGCACACGGTCGACAGAAAAAGGAAAGCACATACGGGTTGGCCTTCGAAGAAGACATCGTCGTCCTCCTCTTCCAAGGGACCATGGGAGCGCCCGACCTTGCTCGGCGGCGGCTTGAGAAAGGTCAGTGCATGCGGGGTGGTGTGAAGAGCTGCGCGCGCTGACCAGTCCACTTTTGGAGACAGCGCTGCCCTGTAAGAAACGCTCAGGGACGCGACATGTAGAATTCTATGGTGCTTACCGTGCGTTTCAGAGCAGGCATTTGGAGGAGAAAAGGGCGAGGAAGAGGAAGAAAGAAAGGCGCGTTGGGTCAAAATGTCGCCGTCCGGGTCGGGACTTGAATATGCCAGCCCAGGGATCGAGAACGACCGCGCATTTGCAGGATCCCGCGCCAAATGCGCGCCGGGCGTGGTTCTTTCGAGGCCGGGTGACAGCCATTGTATACCCTCACTCTGGATTGGCGCCGGATCCCGCCCCAAAATTATTTACATCCGCGCGATCCCTTGCGTTTGGTCGAGCGACTGCCCAAAAGAGACGAATGACGCGTGATACGCGTGGTTGCTTTCGCCAGATAGCTTCGAAAGGTCGGGATACCGGCACGAGGAACGACGAGGAGAGCCGAAGAGACGAAATGAGATTGTCGATGGATAGGATCGAATTCCAGAGCATAATTGGACTAATTAAGTGAAGCAACGAATCGCGGGCATAGGATATGGTGTCTTCAACCGCGCCTCCCAGCATTTTGCCGCGTGAAGTGTACCAGACAAGAATCAGGAGACTTGGGCTCCGGGCTGCGCTCAGATGTGCCGGACCAGGTTTCCAATGACCAATGGGTGATGGACGCGTCGCAGTCGCGCGGAGGTAAGAGGGACGCGAATAATGATTTGACGCGACAGGGTGAAGAGGTGAAGAGGTGAAGAGGTGAGGTTGTTTCAACTTGTTTTGACAGGCATATTACCTAATAGCCTACAGTTCCCACGGCAGTGATCCATCGAGAGACCTCGAGAGTCTAGAAACAAGGTGCTGCCTATATCGTTCTAAACCCGAAATATTCCAAACCAACCCATCGAGGGGCGCGGATTTAACGAGGAAACGGAAGGAAACTACTACTTGCCATTGGAACGCTCGATTTCCCTATTCGGACACAAGTGTCACACTTGTCACCACTCATCAATTCGCATCGTCCTCGGACTTCCGAATCACCATCGCCAGTCTACCATGTTCGTGCTCCCCCTTCTGTATATCATCTATTGCTGAAACTCTGCATATTCATATGCACATCGATCCAATATGCATCGCGGACGTCCAGTTCAGAATCAGATCAGTGTTGGCCCTTAAGCCTTAAGGACCTGTCCTTTGCCTGTCCTCCGGAGCTTTAAGGCTTATTAAGGGTCAAGGCTTAACCTCAAGGTCAAATTTAAGGCCTTAACACATCAAATTCTCACGATTTTCCCTGGGCACTACAGCACCTCTTTCGACCTGTTTTACAGCGGTTCACACCAGTTATTTCTCCCCACCGTTCACTGGGTCCTCTGGCTGAGGATATATTCTCAAGAGGGTGATTTCCCCCTCACTATCCCGGATATTGTGGTTGAACGGCTCTATTTTTTCACAGAAATTAGGGCGCAAGATGCATTGTTTAACACAGAAGTTAAGCCGTCATTTATTTTGTGTGGATCTACCAGCCCACAAGAAAGTACTAGACCAGCTGAGACCAATTATTCTCGGAGACTGGCGCTTCAGCAAGGTCCGGTGACTCCGGTCCGACTTTAAGCGAGGTTTAAGGGCCGGTTGAGGCCTTAACCTCCACCTCGAGAATCTTTAAGGCTTATGTTAAGGCCTTGATAAGCCTTAAAGACTTTAAGGCCTTAACCTTAAAGCCAACACTGGTTCAGATCCAATTGTACGCCGTTCAACCTCTTCTCGCATCGCTCATTTCAAGTTAGATATCCCCAACTTCGTCGGTGACATTCTTTTGCATTCTTATCGCCTTGTTGAATTCTTTCATCGCTTAGATTCTATGTTGATCTGGCTCAGTCCCCAACCGCCGCCTTCCCGTCGACTTGCTCGATCTTCCCTTTGATCCCAAGTTCAATATATGCGCGCCAACCTGGCAATTCTTTCTTGCTCTATTCTCCATTGACTGATCTGGTATTCACTGTCCCAGGTTATCTCGGTGTCACCCTCCGCGGCCACTTCAACTCGCAAATCCGTCCCGTTCAATTTCAAGATGTACTTTGGTCTACAAACCGGATATATGCGCGTGGAATTCAAGACCCTGCCCAGAGGCGTCCTTTCCGCGCCTTGTTTTTCTCATTTCATATGCCCTTGCTGACTTTATATTCCTTAGATTCTGTAGCCCGAGTTCCCCGACAGCCGCCTTCGACCCTCGATATATGCGCGCCGATCTCGTCAGCTCTGTCTTTGGTGATTATTTCTCGCTCCTGTCTCTCCACTGTGTCTATGCTGACTTTATTTGCGTAGCCTGCTTCGTTTTCAATCCATTCGCCTACTGCTCACGAACCCTAGGGTAGACCTTCAAGTTCGACATCGATCTCGGTCCCCAACCAGGGTTGAAGTGTCAGGGTCACTTATTCCCTCGTTTTCTATCTTTCTAACTGTCATTTTAGAATTATTCTGCGTCTTCGACTGCCTGAATCTCTGCCGCCGGTTATTTCCCCGCTCCCACTATGTTCGTGTCCCACCTCATGCGCCTCTACTGCTGATACTCCGCAGTTCACACTCCTATTGGTTCAATACTCACTTGCGTAGGTTCTTTCGATATAAATCCCTTTGCTAGTCGCCATGTCTCGCTCCACTGTTTAATCCGACATATTGTCAAAACCAGCATCGATTTCGGTCTAGCACCAGGATATATGCGCGCGGAAATATTAATCTCGCCGGTTTCTTCAGTTCTGACTTTGTTAACGTTTATTACAGGAATATTTAGCTTGTTCGACGATCCAAATCTCTGCCGGTATAGGTTTGATCATGTTCGAATGACTTTCATTTCGACTTCTACCATGTACGTACTTTATCTACTGCACATTCGTGGCTTATTATCAACAGATTCTGGTCTTTATCAACTCAACATGCATCCCTCAAGGCCAATCTGGTTCCAAATGCATGCAAATTCTCGACCTGGCGCTTCAACCGGAGCGTTTCAACTTCAACTTGCCTCCATCTCAGGCTAGAACCACGATATATACCGAGTTATTGTTCATTTCTTCCATGCTGCCATTGCCAATCTTAATTCCAGGCGCTTTGCACTCGCTCCTCCAATATATTTGGCCGTCGACGCATCTTTGATGCACAGTTCCTACGCCGCACCACCGTGTCAGTCTTCCGTCTCCCGTACATCTATGGCTGATTCTTGGCAGATTACGACTCAGGTACGCTCAATATACATACTTGAATCCGACTTGGTTCCAATTGTAAACAAATCTCTGGCGGGTGGGACCATCCCTCATCAAACAAAATCAATGCTTCACGCCCTTTTCACGCTGTGTCTAAGCTCGACTCCGTCGAGCACGGCGTCCCTGACACTTGAACATCATTGTGATTGTACAGTTTTATTTTCGTCCTCATGCCAGTGTTATAGTGTCTGCTACGCTCCTGCATTCTCCTATTCGATGAAGAATGCATATTCATATATTATTTCACCAGTGACTATCTGTCTATGGAAGTAAACTTGTTGGTCCCAAAGAACGCCTTCGCTCGAAATGAAATAAATGGCGGTTTGGATTTGGTTTGGATGGATGGGGTAAGCGACGCCATAAATCAACAGGAGACCAACAAAACCAAACAGGGCCAACACTGACTTTGCTCTAAACGTCCATGACTGATGAATCTACTGCTCCCCGGCGGTCGAATCGAAAGCCTAAACCCACCCAACGTGAACCAATTCCGGCAGCGGAAAATGTCCCATCCAAGCGCAAAGCTAAAGAAGACGTGGAACCTGCGGAACAACTTCACTTCTTGCTGCAAAATCCGAAAAGTCGCCTCACAAAGATGAACATATCTGTGCGTTTCTGGCTAGACACTCGACAAGAGCTCAATTGGCGCCGATAGGACCTCATTAATGCCAACTCTTGGAATATGCTCTCACCAGATTCACAATCTCGGCTCGCGGCTTTGCTACCTCCTACTGCTTTCCCTTCATTCCAGCCTACAATCGGATTCGACCATCCCGCAGCAGGTGATTCGATAAACATTGACTCCAGTCAATCCAGTCCTATAGATACCTCGCTATTCACCGACGCCCATTTTCTTGCTGCGGCACATACCTTCCAGGACCACTTGTATTCCAATTGGCTATCTGATGTGCATGCCGAAAAGGTCCAAAAATACGAGCAAGGGATCAAGGATGGCAGTCTCGCGGCCCCGTGGAAAGACGAGGTCTGGGAACGAGAGAACCAAAAGGAGGCGCCGACGGGAACAAGCGCTGTGAATTCTCACTCCGCAACCCTTGCCGGGTACAGGTTTTTGTCCCCAATGTCTCTTGTTTTTCTCACTTTTGCCGCTAGGGAAGCCGCCGAACTAAAACTCGGTGACCTCGCCAAGAGCTCCGTTCTCCGCGAAGGGGATGTAATTGCCTACAAACGCAATTTCACGAATCTGGATATTATCGTTGAGAAAGATGTTATTGTGGGACTTCTCTCTCTCTCTCTCGTATGATCGTGCTCATCCCATAATCGAAGGTCCAGAGAATTGATCCCCGCACACACAGCTTGACGGTGTTGTTAGAGCCGGGTACAACGCGTGATCTCCCCGCTCACCTCCTCATACCGGGTCCCTCGGAACCTGATGCTCCGACTCGCAGTATGACGATAACGAGCCCCACACAACTCGAAAGCGGACTGCTTGATGTGGACGGCCGGGTGGAAAGAACACGGCGACCCAATGGGAATGCGTGGAAAGCATTGACGCTGTGGCGGTGGACAGGCGATGCCTTGGAGTATAATTCGCCATCGAATGACGGCCACCGCGGCGGTAGACAAGACCATGGCACGCTGTTCTACTTGAGGGCATGTTATTACCAAGATAGGTAAATGTGCAGTCTTATTCGGTGTACTAGCTATACTATTGTACGTCTACGTGCTCGTTCCTACGAAACAACTAACCCTTTGATAAATGCTATCAGTACTTCAGAGCTCGTTGCCAGTGCACCGTTGTTGTCAAGGACAAAATCCGCCCCGTCTTTCACGAGTTCGGCGCCCCTCGCCCGCTTTACAACGTCCTTGTCCTTTAGCTCCCGTATTTTCGCTGCAGCCATCGCGGACCCAACCCTTGCGAACTCCCTTCTGATTCTTTCTTCCTCGGACACATCGATGTATACGATCTGCAGTATTGGACCGAGGATTCTTTTAGCCTCGCGAATCGACGCATACCGATGCAGCGACTCCAAAGAGAGGATAGACACCCAAAAATGCGCCTTTGAGTAGTCCTCTATTTGCTGGATAAGCACATGCGCCTGAACCTTTTCAGGAAGCGTATATATTTTGATTCCAAGCTGTTTGCTCGCATTATCGAACAAATAACTGCCAAGGACGAGGTCAGACTTGATATTGCTCGCGATCGTAAGCGGCGTACCCAAACTTCTCACGGCGCCCTGCTTCCCCAAACTTGGTGTCCACGATTCTTCCCATGGAAGACTTCCTGCACTCGGAGAGCCCCCCAAGAGCAACCACCGTTTGCAAACGTTGCCGGTGTGAAAATGGTTTGAACATCATGTCTCCCGATACTCCTGTCAGCGGGCGAGGGAACGCGTCGAAAATGAGACTGCGTAGATGGTTCTGGACTTCCAAAACTGTTTTATTGTGCGTGTCGATGATGAAACGCGGCTTCCATGCAGCAAGCGCAGCATCGGAGATCTTCAGCGTATTCTTCTCTTGCGCGGCAACTGCTTCGCAATCGTTGAACCCAGAATCTGTAAACACAATGTGGATCCAGTCAGCTTCTCCGTCTGCCACCGCAGTGGAATTTACCCAGGCCCGCGACCCGTTTTTTATGACGACGAGTTTCCCGTCAGCGAGGTATTTTTGAACTAGCTTCAAACGAGCGCCCAGATGTCTTTCGTGATCGTCAGATTTCGAGGCAGACATAGGAACGAGAGGGCCGGATCCAGATCGAGTAGGGTGTGTCGGAACGGCGGCGCATTCCATGCGGATAACATCCGGAGAGAATGGGAGAATGTTAATCTGAGTGTCCAAAGTCTCAGTCGCCTGAGCGAAGGTGGCGGCTGTTGTGTAAAGGGAAACGGTGGGCATGGACGTTGGAAGGTGGGCGTTGGTTTCCACGTGTGATGAAGCAGGCGCCAATCAAATAGTCAATTTTTTGGTCGATCCCAAGTTTGATTTAGACAGTTATATAAATTCTACAACTACGGATGGTTTCAAAAAGCCTCGGCGTTACCTGCGCGCTTGGGGCAGTTTTCCAGCGGTGTGGTCCTCGTCCGATTTCAGATACACCACTCGGAGAATTATCTAACTGCATACTGGAGTCGAAGGGGCAAACGCGAAAAGGAAAATACGCACTCTACAGTATAGGAAAGCCGTTCTTTAAACAGTATGCTATAGGATGGTCCTTGTAATCAAATCCATGTTTGAACCACTGGAAGCACAGCGGCGCTTTGGAAGAAAATTTCGCCCGTAGAGTATCCGCCACATCCAATCGAAGAGACCGATCATAGTGAAGCTCTGACCGTGTGGGAGCAACCAACTGGAAAGTGAGCTGCTGGAACTGCGGAAACTTTATCAAGAGAAGGTCTGTGAACACATTCTTCCACGGAAATCCATCCACAATTTCGTGAAAGCGTTCCACATCTGATGCGAAGTGTTCTTCGGTGTCTTCCCAGAATTGAATCCTAAAAGTGATGTCTGTAACATTTGGGGATGTCGGCCAAACTTTGAGCAGCATTTCCGCCGCTGGACCGGTCATAAGCCACATTGTAAGCGATTTTGTAACCGTAAGTAGAGGCAAGCGCTGGAACATATTTAATCTTCAATCGCCTGAGTCAGTGAGATTGATAGTGCCGAAAAGGAAAACCTTTGGGCGCCAAATGCAGGGTCTAGCATCGAGTTCTCGAGAGAATTGGCTGCAACGTTGAGAATCTTGTCTATGACGGCAATAGAGCATGGGTCGTCACAGCTCATCGGGCCGCCAAGTGTTAAAGACTTGAGCTGAAGTGGAGTGGAGCGGTCAAATAGGTCGGCGATATAGTTCGCGGGATCGATGCAGTGAATGACCGGTTCCTCAGGGGCCGTAAGGTCGAACAGACCTGAGCGAGGGCTTGACTTACCGATCCGACCATCCGAGGCTATTGTAGTCTCCGATAGACTAAGAACCTTGAGCCTCCCGCACGCTCCCAGCATTTTGGAGAGGGGGTCAAAATGGGGGAACGTCGCAGTGAGATGTAAGTCTGTGATATTCGGGAATAGAGATAGGTGTGGGGCGGCCGTGTCAATCTCTTGGGACAGCTATGTGACGATTCGAACCTTAGGCATAGGGGGGATTGTAGAAGGACTCGGAGCCCGATGCATATCCGGTCCTACCAGTATTCCTCGGCGGGGGCGACGGCTCTGCCTTGTAGAAAAGGTCGCTCTTTTGAAAATTCTTGTTCCCAGCTCTGGCGTTCGTCCGAGCATGTCCAGCCAAGCGTGGAAATCTTCTGCGCATGAAAGGTCCACGAGAACAAAGAGAAAAATGATCGCCGAGCATCAGCCTCAGCATCTCATTCTTTTGGATACAACGGACATGGCGCTCAACGTCGAAGCATGGTCGCCATTGTGCGCAGTGATCTCGTGAACGGGTTCGAGGGATAATCTGGACCCTAATTTTCCTCAGACTCAGAGGCTCAGACACACGCTGCCGAAGTATACAAAATACACTTACAAGCATCGTATAACATTGGCCGATGGACTCGTCGCGCGGCTCAAAACTTGGATCTAAATCCTGGATAACTTGGTGAGAACTTGAACGGAAAGGCAATCGTCGAGAATGGTGTCCGACGAGTTCACGGGCAGGAGGTAATTCAAACTCCGACTGTTCCCATCAGTACTCCTCCTCCCTCCCGCCGAAAAATTAAAAGAAAATTATTTCTCAACTCAGACTCGCACAAAACTCCAGAATCCAATCCAATCCAATTATCCTTTATATACAGCCTAGCGCTATGTATTTAAATTACTGTCCAGCCCGCGGCAGGGATGTAGGTATGTAGGTATGTAGGTATATGTATGCTAGCTATGTACCTATGCACAAGCTCCAAGAAATCCTAGGTGGTAACCGTATGCTGTACAGAGCAAAACAAACTAGACTAATCTAGCTGCCGCTGCGTACGTTTACACGATACTGCGAAGTCAAGAAATCGAACGTGATGAGGTTAGGTTGGGGGCGGTTGCGCGGTGTCGAACGGACAAGAAATAGGAAACGGAAACGGAGAGAAAATATGACACTTAGCAGGTCTTTTCACGCAAAGGCGGGGCGGGTTGTAGTATGTCGGATAGCGATAATTTAGTGTTGCTGTCTTGCGCTTGGGCGTCGACTGTTGAGTCGGAAAAACTTGGTCTTGCGATGCATCGCTCTCATCGAATGGGTATCTCATGCTCATCAGGCTCAGCCGCCGGAAGGCCACATGATATTTTCAAAACTAGGACCCCATCCTCCATCGCCGCATCGATGTCGTCGGGCTGGCAACGGCGGGGCGCAGTTGGCACACAAAAAGACGGGTCAGACATCGGGGGCGGGAGGGGGGGACGCACCTTGGTGTCCGCGGGGACGGGGAACGCGCGCGTGAAGCGCCCGTACTTGCGCTCACGGATCATCGCGGGGGCGACCGGGAAGGGCGGGCGCGAGGCGCCGTGGACGGTGACCTGGCGCACGCGGTTGAAGAGTGTCGTCGCGAGCGTGATGGTGAGGTCGGTGCGCTTCATGCCGGGGAGCTCGAGGAGCGCGGTGAGGATGCGCGTGCCAGGGTCGTAGTGCGTGTCCGCGCGGATGATGTAGCGGTGCGCGTCCGCCGCCGGCGGGCGCGCGGGCGGCGGCAGCGGCGGGACCGCCGCGAAGTGCGACGGCTGCGGCGCGTACTCGCTAAGCAAGTGGTGAAACGACGACACGGAGAGCCAGGCAGGGGGGAGCGCACCTCATCGGCGACGCGAACGTCTGGCGCCCGGGCGCTGGCGAGTGCATCGCGGATTGCGGGGTGTTGGCCTGGCTGGCGAAGCGAACGTGGTGGTGGGCCTCGAACTCGCGTCTATCACTGTGTCCCGCGCTGGTCGGGCGTTGGGACGGGTCGTACGGATGGAAGCGCGCGCTAGAGGCCGGGCGCGTACTCGGACCAGCGCGCGCAGTCGAGCGCACGGTCGTCGTGTCGACATGCAACATCACAGGCTTAATCTCCACCGGCGGCGAGCGCACTGGGGGCTGGCCTGCCACCGGGCGGAGGCGTATGGGCGTCAAATCATGAGTACCTCTCGGTGGTATCTGACTCGGAACTAAATGCTGGGGGTCTTCGAGGTAGAGTGGCTGCTGAGGCGGTGGTGGTGGTAGCGACAACGGCTGGTGGTGTTGCTGGGGTTGCTGTTCAAGCCCTTGAGAATGCTGGGAATGCTGAGACTGGTCGAGCGCTTGCTGGAGCGGATCTTGTGAGTCTTGCTGCTGCTGCTGCTGCTGCTGCTCCCATGGAGCGTAGGTTGTCTCGCGCGGGGTAGAAGGAGCTGAATATTCATCGCCGGTGGGATACTGCCCGCCCTGGCCTGGGTAATACGACATGGCGGTCAAGAGCAAAAGCTGGCAGGGGGATCAATACCCTTTTATACGTTTCGAGTCACCCGGAAGCGGAGCCAAAAGCGGAAACAATGCGCCATCACCACGAGGCGCGATTACGGCACCGCCACACAGCCGACACCCGCCGACGAATTCGAAAGGCTTGGATGACTGGCGTTCCTGGCTGCACAGAGAGTCGGGAACGACGCGCAGAACAAGGCGGGTACTACCTGAACTTTCGTCCAAAAAAGCGAAGACTTTCGGGCAAGTCTCGAACGGCGCGCGCTTGGCGGCGGTACTCGGGAGCGGAAATGCAGTGCGCCTCAAAATAAAATTGGAGCAGACCTAGTCAGACGACGCCCTGACCCACATGACAGTGGACAGGGCAGCGCTTCGACGGGCGGGACAAGCGCAAGCGGAGCATTTCAGGCGTCACCCGAAGAGCTATTAGCTAATTAGTCGGCATCCGAACTGGGACACGAGGCACGAGCGCAGACGAACTCGCCAAAGAAACATAGGAAATGTGGTGTGCAATTCAGACCACGACGCGAAACGCGCCGCAAAGGACGCGGCGCTGGCAAAATGGAACAAGAACTGGAAGAAAACGCTCCCGACTGGCAAATTCGGCCTTCCTCCAGCGTGGAAACCACGGGCACAAAGAGAGAACTGTACGGGAGCGTGCAGATTCCAGAACCGGACATGCATTCGTAACGCTAAATTCGTCCCTGTGGACTCGGGAGAGCGTGGGGTGTTTCTGCAAACGAGGGAGCACATCGTACGCGACTGCCACAAGTATGAACAACACCGCGATGTTGAGGGGCAGCCACCCGCGACGCGTAACCGAGCCCACGCGGAGGCGACGAGGAGAGGAGAGCTACGAATGAGCGCAGGCACAGCCACATCCCATTTCAGTAGACGGCCGTCGTCCACGCAGAACCGTACCGTGACATCCAAGTGACATCCAGACGGTATGTAAATGTGCCGCAAATTTACTCACCGAACAGGAAGAGGGACGGATTTACTCGGGACCTTGCTGTGCTATCGGACCCCGGCCATCGCTCGCAGCCTTAGCTGACTCTATTGCCACCCACTGAGGTTGTCGTGCCTGGCAGTCCTCGAATGCGGAAGCTGCTTATGAGGTTGAAACTTGAGTCGCAGACTCACTCGCCACGCCCAACACCGATACCGATTCCTGACGGCGGTTGCTTTTCTCAGGTCATCCGACCGTCATCGTTATGATTCTGCATGCGCTATGGTCCAGTACCGGCGCGTGTGCTGGTGCTCGCTAGCCCGACACTTTGTCGTTCTTGATCGACACCGCGCCGCTTTGATCTGGCTGCGAGCCTAGAAGAGGCCTGGATTGTAATAAATTTCCATGGCGAGAGGACGTCGAACTCGAAATACCCAATGGGTCCCATATACTTGCGGGAGAAAATCAGCGCAACAAGAATCAAGTTGAACAACGGAGACTGCGACAGCCTGTATCCCATTTCTTTGCTTCTAGTTATCTGCAATCAATGGGCACAAACCATGGATCTAAGGCGGACTGTAACACGATACCGCGATACTTTGCCTTCCATGATCACGACCTCGTTGGCATCGTACTAGAGTCGGGCTCAGGCTGGGGAGTTGCTCACAGCATCTCAGCGCTTGCTGGCCGGGAAATCAAGCTCCTGACACGCTTCAGGATGTACTCGCGGTCTCAATTCCCACACCTCTTCAGAAACCTTCAAGCCTGAGGATGGCTTCCATCTTGACAAGTTCGTACCTCGCCCTTCTATGTTGAATACGTTGACAGGTCCCTGGAGAAACTCAATTAAACTTAGGGCTGCCCACCGTCCCGCTAACGGGAACGGTCGTCAATCTGCGATGCCGAGACGGGTGCGGCTCGCTGCCGTCCCTACCATCTTTTACAATGTTCTGACCCCGAGACGGTACGGGACGGCAAAAAGCCGGCCGTCAGCCGCGAATTAACGGGAGCATGCCAAGGTGCGCGAAACGTGGCATCAGACCTCGAATTCTGTGGGTCTGAAGCAGTAACCCTCACAGGGAATCTTCACGAGTCTCCGCTGAGTAATTTCGCTCCCGACTTTGTGCAGAACGGATGAATTGAACGTGGTTGAAAACCGGCCGCGCTCGCACACGTGACTCGCAGTAACTGAAAAGAAATCGCGAGGGACCACGATGGTAAGTTTGGGGACCAAATTTCAGCCTAGGTAAGCAAATGAATCCATTGCAAGAGCTCAGACCGTTTTCCCTGAGTTTCGACACCACCGAGAGCCAAATGTGTGCTAAAGCCGTTGACGGCCGTCAACGGCGGCACTTTGACGGGACGGACGGCAATCTTGCCGTCCCGCACCCGTCCCATATTTTCCCTCGGCCCATGACTCGACGGGACGCGACGGCCAACCGTTAACGGCACCCGTCCCACCCGTAAAAATGGCGGGGCGGTGGGCAGCCCTAATTAAACTATGTCTTCTCGCATCCGCTGGGGTACGCACGCTAAAATTGTCCATCTTGACAAGTTCGCACCTCGCCCTTGTCTTTTTCTAAAAACAAATCAACCTCAACGGATCCGGATTCTGGCTCGCAGACCCTCGCGTATAAAATACAGCTCCATCCAACTGCACGCCAGTACACATCCACACTACCCACCACCAACATGCGCTTCGCCCTTCCCCTCCTCCTCGCCATCGCAGTAACCCTCGCGGCGACCACCCCCGCGCCCGCGCCCGCGCCGGACGTCACACTCTGCTGCCCCAGCATCGACACCCGCAGCGGGACCCTCATCGACGGCTTGCTCACGAGCACAGAGCACTGTTGCGGGTTCGTACTTCTCCATTACACGAATTAAACTTTAAACTCACACGCAAACAGATACAGCGACGGGACCACCTGCTGCTACGCCGTGAGCTGTCCTGCCTCATTCCTCGTCGGTGGCGAGCTGATGTTGTTGTTTCTTTTTGCGCCGCCGTGCTAGCTAACTGGGTCGTTGCTGACCCCCGGCAACTCATGCATCGTATTCCTGTCGACCTGTTGATCGGCGCGGGACTGGTGTTAGTCGAAGCGGAATAGTGTATCCTGGTAGGACGGATGTGTTCAACTTGTACCTCGAAAGAAAATGGTCACTTTGAGTTAGCTTTGAGTGTTCTAGCGTTAGAAATTTGACTCATGCCGGGTAATTCCCAGGTGCAATCTGTTGTCCATGTAGATCGTCAACGTTGTGCACCTGCTCCATGTTCCTGGGCTCAGTTCAGGTACCCTCGAACTCGAAGTAGCGGGTTGACAGGATCACCCGCAAATAATTTATAGCCCCAAGCCTAAATATAAGACACTCCGCGGGATTTTCCTCCCTGACTGATGCTGACAATGTGCATGGCCCTACTCTATGTCAGCTTTGCGCGCGATATACTTACAGAAGTACAAACGTCCTAGGCGGGTCCTTCCGCGGCTCGCCAGTCGGGGAGCCGAATACTAGGCCACGGAATTGATCAACCGAGAGCTTCTCGCCACTTCCCTGTCATCTTGTGCTCTGTTGTGCCGAGTAAGAGTAATGCACTATGCAATCCCACATGACAGTGGATACGGCGGCGCTCCGACGGGCGACACTAGCGCAAGCGGAGCATTTCAGGCGTCACCCCGAAGAGTTAATTAGTACTCGACGAACACGGCATCCGAACTGGGACACGAGGAAATCAGAGGCAGCGAGCGCGCAGACGAACTCGCCAAAGAAGCAAAGGAAATGTGGTGTGCAATTGAGACCACGACGCAAAACGCGCCGCAAAGGACCCGGCGCTGGTAAAGTGGAACTAGAACTGGAAGAAAACGCACCCGACTTGCAGATTCGGCCTTTCTCCGGCGTGGAAACCACGGGCACAAAGAGAGAACTGTACGGGAGAGTGCAGATTCCAGAACCGGACATGGATTCATAGAGGACTAAGCTAAATTCATCCCGGTGGACTCTGGAGAGCGTGGGGTGTCAGTGCAGCGAACGCTTCTGCAAACGAGGGAGCACATCGTACGCGACTGCGACAAGTACGCGCGACACCGCGGTGTTGAGGGGCAGCCACCCGCGACGTGTAACCGAGCCCGCGTGGAGGCGACGAGGGCGGGAGGAGAGCGACGAATAAGCGCCGGCACATCCACATTCTATTTCAGTAGACGCCCGTCGACCACGCAAAACACACATCCGTGGACAGAACTTTAAAAGTGCCGCAAATTTACTTACCGATAGACAGTGACATGGAATATGCATGTCGCGAAATTCAAGTCGGATTGGATTGGCTAATATACACTTTATGGCGTCTATGGGACATTATCAAGTACAGTACGATCATTCTCAGTGTCCGGGCACAGACGACCATATGCAAGAGGAAAGACTCGGTGGCACCTCCAACACCATGTCCACCGTCTTTACCCCGCGTGCGCGTGCGAGCTGCCATTCGGGGGCCCGGGGATGTCAATGCTGTTCGGGGGAATGCTAATGCCGCCCATGCGCGGCGAGTCGGGCGCCTCGGTCGTCGCGGGGAGCGTGTGCGTGTGCGTGTGCCCCGCCGCGTCGGGATAGCCCCGCGGGACGAGCTGCCCCGTCTCCGCGACGCGGGCCCCGCGCTCGACGCTCGCGCGCCGGCTCTGGCTCGTGCTGCGGCTCGCACTGATGCTCCGCAGGTTGCCCGCCTCCGCAACGCGGGCGCCGCCGCGCCGGATCGAGTTGCGCCGGCTCTGCGGCTCGACGGGTGAGAGCGACGGCTCGCGGTGCGGCATGTGGTACGAGACTGTCGGCGAGCCGAAGGACGAGGAGAGCGACGGTGGGGGCACGGACGGGTAGGTCAGCCCACGCGAGGGGGCGCCGAAGGTGACGCCGCCGGGGTTATACGAGGTCGGCGGGCTGGTGAGGTTGCTGCTGACGCTGACGTAGCTCGTGGGGTTGGGCGACGTGACGGGCGAGAAGGGGAACGGCGAATCGGAGGACGAGGAGGGCGAGTGCGAGAGGGGCGTGTTCCCCTCCGAGATGTTGTTGCTGTTCACGCGCCGGACCTGCGCGGCCGGGCGGGGGATAGGGACGCCGTTAGCAGGGCGGGAGGTGGGGAAGTGCAGCACCGAGTTAGTCGGGGACGAGGCATTGGACGAGTACGCGGATTGCGGGCGCTGGTGTGTCGCTTGCGAGTAGGGATCGGCCGACGTGAGGCCGATGAGGTGGTCCACAGGTAAGCCCAGCTGTCGGGTAGTCAGCCCAGTGGCCGCGATGGGGAGGGTGGGACACTTACGCGGTTCCTGTGCTCGAGCAGTTCTTCGCGGTAGACCTCGTTCAGCCTCGATATCCGGACATAGTCCCGCTCCGTCGCGACGAGCCGCGAGCGCAGTGCCTCGTTCTCGCGCTGCAGCGCCGACAGCATAATCTCCACCGACGGGTCAGAAGGTCCCGGCGACGTCCCTTGCATCAGCTGCTGTTGCGCCAGCCGCAGGCTCGACAGCTCGCGGGTGAGGCGGTTGACATGCGACTCGGACTCAGCCTCGAGCACGTTCTCCAGCTCAATCTTCTCCTCCCGAAGCTGCAGACGCCGCGCGCATGAGCATGAATAACCGCGGTGCGAGTGGTGCAGTGGCGCCCACCTGCTCCAGTTTTTTGGACAAGACGTTCATGATGCGCTCCTCCTCCGCCTCGTACGCATTGATCAGCTCCTCCTGCTTCGTCATGGAGCTCACCGACAGCCGGCGGATTGGGGGGGATATCGACATGCTGCAGGCCAGAGCCCGGATAGTGAAAGGTCAGTATACAGTAGGCAGTGGTGTCCGGTCCGAAAATGTGACTCGATCAACCGGCGGCCGCATGGCAAAATTTCGGCTACCTACCACCTCGTTCCTGGGTCTTGGAGAGATGACTGTCAGAACGGGATGTATATCTGACTTGCTTTGCATTGGACAGCCGTTTAGCTTTTTTCGACGAATTTAGTTGGAGCAGCAGCTGACAAGCATTAACCGAGGCGACAGGCGGAATCCAAGATATATATACCCCGAGGCACGAAGGTCCATAGAAATTATCACCTCCTTACTCTGCCTCGCTCGAGGTACCGAACAACACTGGTAAGTTCAACTTCATTCGTTCTCTTTATTTCATTCAACCTTCTCGGAACCTACCACTGTAACCTCAATCTACCCAGAGCTTTCCTTGGAGACGGTAATTGAACGCTGCCTAATTGACTAATTCACGTCACGGTCTCCGTAAACTTCGCTAGCTGCATGCCGATTCAGGCGACGTCTTTCATCTGAGACTTGAAACCGATATCTGGGACGAAAAGCGGCGGGGCGGTCGTCCATTCTCCTTGCGCATGACATATAGCTTTCAAGGCGACCTGATTAATTGGACCAATTCACGCCTCCACAAATTGTGCTAGACGCGCGTCGATCAAGGAGACGTCTTTCATCTGGGACGAGCGAACGAAAAGCGGCCGGGCGTCCTCCCACATCTTCCTCGCCTCCTGTGAATTTCCTTGCTTCATAGAAATATCCCCGATTCGAGACATGCAATCCGCCCGCCGGTGGTGCACATCCATTTCCGTCGCGCCTTCCAACACCGCGCGAAATATATTGAGCGCCGTGTCCGTGTCGCCCTGCGCAAGGAATACATCGCCGAGACACCGCAGCGCCTGGTACGTCGGCACCACGTCTCGCCAGACGCGCACGAGCGCGAGGTACGTCCCGGCCCAGCGGAACGCGTCCGCGGGGCTGCACATGCCGTGCGCGGGGTCCGCGAGCATCGCGAGGCACTGCGTCGCCCCGGGGAGCATGTGCGTCCGGCGGTACGCCACGAAGCACCGCGCGTAGCCCGCGCGCGCGGCGGCGGTGTCCCCCCGCGTCAGGTCCATGCCCGCCATCAGCCGTGCGTCGAACAGCAGTCCCTGCGTCCACCCGAGGTGCGCGGCGGCCTCCTTCGCGCGCGCGAGCCCGGCCAGGATGTGCGCCTCCTCGCGCCCCACCGTGAGGTCAATCTTGACCAGGTTGAACAGCGCGTTGGCGTGGAAGTACGGGTGCCGGTCCAGGGCCGTCATGCGCACCACCGCCTCGTACACCGCGCGCGCGTCGGCGTACTCGCTCTTCTCGAACTTGATCCCCGCCTCGATGTCCAGCATGTTGACCTCCCGCGCCGAGCCCTGGTGCCCGTAGGTAACCAGGATGTCGCGGCCGAGTTTGCAGAGATCGGACGTGCTGCGCAGCTTCGTTAGGCTCCAGTACGCCGCTGCTTGCTCGTCCGACATACGTTTCCCCGCGACTGAATAGCCAACCTCACCTTCGCGGAGATCGGCCTTCAGATTGACGGCGCCGAGCTGTTCTTGAATGTTCTGCGCTTCGGTCGCCGTCATGCCGAGCTGGTTGAATTGCAGCGCCTTTGGAAGATTCCCGGTCAAATAGTAGTACCTGGCAGCGACTTTGTAGAAATCAACTGTCGAGCTGGTTTTATTAAGCCGGAAAAAATGTAAGAATTTATCCGCACCTTTCCCGGAGGGATCCTGTTCAAAGTACCGAATCCCCTCCTGAATCAGGATATCTGCTTGAGCAGGCGGGAAGCTATAATAGTTCGCGAGATCGAGGGAGGAGCATATGCGTTCCCAATTCAACCGCTGATCGCCACTGGCCTCTATGTGCTCGACCACATGGCGCGCCAGTGGGCTCTCACCTCTGAGAATATTCTGCGAAAAGAGGTCCAGATTGAGGATACTGTGCATCAGACGCTGGCGCTCCACGCCGGACAGCTCCCGCGTTAATGCAGCTTCTGTTACACTGTCAATGTTGGCGAGGTTGGATCTGAGCCGCGCGATGAGCTCGCCCGAGGGCACCTCTTTGTGCGCTTTCCACAGCACCAGCAGGCTGTCCCAATGTCTGCGCAGGCGTTCCACGTTCTCGTGCGAGGGCGGGTGGATGCGCCGCACATATTCGCGGATGGGGCTCAACGCCTTGAGCCGCCCGTGCTCCATGTACCCCAATGAAATGCGAAGCAGCACCGCTCTGCATTGCATAATATTCTGCATATCAACGGCCTCGCGCGAGAGAAGGTCCACGTCAGCAAGACCGTCGGGTAGCAAAGAGAGCAGGCTGAGCAGTTCTTTGGCAGCGGGAGAGGACAGCATGCGCGGGCTCGAAAGGGATATGGTGATCGACGTCTCCAAGTTCGATCTCTTGTCGTGACCGTCCGACAAAAGCGCCGTCTTTTCGGTTTTCCAACGTAGTAAAGTCTTGGGGTAGCCTTCGTATGAGGCTACCGTGGCCAGCAGATTCACAGCCAATGGGAGGTGTCCGCAGAGGTCGAGGAGTTCTGTCAGATCGGATTCCTCGTCGTGGCTTCGAGGGTCATCTGCGATCTCGATGAAGGTTTGACGGGATGCAGATGGAGGAAGGGGCTCGAGCGGAGGGAGGAAGGGCCGAGTCCACGTTATTTTGGGCGGCCTTTCCGCACCGCGCATCGTGATCTGGATATTGTCGTCGAGCATCGTTCGCGGCGGAGTGAAAAAACGTACAAGCAACGCCAACTGCGGCAAGCCACTCAGGGCCGAGAGGAGATCCTCCACTTCTCCTCGACACTCAGCCTGCTCCCACGGGGTTTCGAGATTATCTAGTACCAGCAGGACGCGTCCGCATTCAGCAAAATAGCGGACAATTGCATTTGAAATCTGCCTCGATGGCTCGAGGCCCAGGTGCGCACCGATGGCATTGGTAAAATGGCCCTGCTCGAATGCCGATTCGCATGAGATGAAATGGTGCTGGTCGTAATTCGCGATGATTTCTGGATGATGAAGGACGGCTATCGCAAGGGTGGTTTTACCCATTCCCCCGGGGCCTAGAATTATTATGTGCGCTGGTTGGACTCTGAGGGTCGTCACAATCTGCGCCAGTTCCGAATCTCTCCCGTGGAAAATTTTTGGAGAAGGTGGAAGTACTGAAAGCACACCCGAGCTATTGGACATAAGGCAGTGGGCCTTCCTGACGGCCAATTCACTCGCCTGTTACTGTGCTGAAGAAAGCTTCCGCGGACCTAATAAACTGTCCAGTTATATTCTCAGTCAACGGAACATAATGCATACCGAAGCAGAGGATTCCGAATCATTCTGCGCTTCAAGAAGGGTCATGAGTTCCTGATGTCGCTGTCGTGCGTCCAATTCGAATTCAACCAATTCGGTGGCCATGTTGACATTTCGCATCTTTAACGGAGATTATTGACTGGGAGGTCACTCCCAATATGCTCACGTTGAAATCCTCCAGAGTAGTCTGCAGTTCAGCCTCATAGGCTCGCAATTGACCGCTGATTTCATGTTGTCGGATAAACCGCTTGATCTTCCCGAGCTCCTGCTGAAACTGCAACGAGGTCTGAATGTTCCGGAGGGTCCTGGGACCTGAAATGAGATTATGTTTGGGTCTCGGAAGGCTGATCGTACTCTGCAAATTGCCCGATATGACCCAGTATCTTAACCGATAAAACGGACTCTTCAGCCAGGCATATCTGGATTATAGCGCACAGAAGCTGGTGAATGAGTCCCACCATGCGCTTAAGCATTACTTGGTTCGTCTTTATTGCCTGAGCGACGTAGCTTGAGTCCAGTGGGAGGTCCAAAGTGCAGACGAGCGCACACACTTTTATTTCATCCAGCACTAGCAAGCTTGCACCAGCGGCAGTCTGTAGAAATGGAATACGCGAGGCCTGGCCGAGATCTTGGGCAGTCGCTGCCGCGACCGCGGCGTATTGGAGAATTTGACTTGCGTCGTTTTTCCGCGTCGATATCGCACTCGAAGATGATTGCATGGTCGACGAAGCTTCGAGGGCTAATTTGCGTGTGGGCTTATCTGGACAGTTCATTTATCTTGTCGCTTGTCGCTGATAGCTGTTCAAGTGGGTTTTCTCCACCTTTTTTTGGCATTCACGTGCGACGGGAACGGGGACGGAGACGGGGACAAACGGCAGACGTCCGAACGGCAATACGAACATGAGCGGTTGAGGGACCTCGTCCGGTTTGGACTGCAGAGTCTCAAATTCGTGCGAAAAATGGTGCCATTTGAAAGAATCAGAAACGCCGAAGAGCGCCGGAGATTTAATCCAGATAATCAAGGAAATTGGAGGGGGGGAGAGGGGCGGAATGACAAGAACGCAACAGACTGGTTGAGTCCAAACGAGGGCACGGAATCATGTCGTTGTCACCATCACGAGAGAGGGATTTTGGCGGGAGGGAGGAGGCGCACTGATGGGAACAGGCGGAGTTTGAACCACTCTTTCCTCTTTCGGACACCTCTGCCTCTTTGACTATCAGACCAGAATTTATGCCGCAGGAGCCTCCGCCCCACATGTCCTGCTCTCCAGCCTATCAGCACCCAGCCTGGCGCGGAGGCCAGAGTCCGACGCCTGTGACCAGCCAATGGTCGGCGGCAGTCCAGAAACGAGCGGAATGTTGGCGGAATGTGGGTGAGGCCAGCGGACATACAGGTCTAACCAGCGGGAGTGCTGGAGAGATACGGAATAAAAAAAAATCCTGTTGCGCCTCCCAGCAGTATAAAGCTAGCGGCATGAGGGGCTTGAGGGCCAGTCTTACTTTCGCCAGTCCTCTCCAACAAATTAGTCTATCTTCTATACCGCTCAAAAACATACCCGCTATCCCTGCCTCATCTCCCCAAGTTGCTCTATCTCGTTCCTATGTACTCCTTCTCTCCGCACTCTTCGCTCTCATCGGTTTTCTCACCGGCATGGTCCTCGTAATCCGTTTTAGCCAGCGCAAGGTAGCGGCGCGCCGCGCCAAGTGCATCGACGGCGAGGTACGTCCGCCTCCCTCCTACTCATTCTGACACTCTGACACCTCTTTTCCAGGCGCAGATGGTGGCTGGAGGCCGCGGCTTCTTCGTCAAGCGCATGGTCAAGACCGCCAAGGTATGCATGCATCTCCTTACTATGTGAGACATGTCTTTCCTCACAGACAGCGACCGTATCCCCCGCGGACGTCCTCGAGAAGGCTCGGAAGGCTCCCCCTACCCCCCTCCTACTCATACCCTTCGCAAAACGCACCTCGATTCACGCACTAGTCAAGGACCTTGCAGTCGCTCCCGGACGCTTCGTCACCTGAGTATTCCATGCGCGCCTCCCCCCTTTGTGTAATTCTCAGTGTGCAGGAGCCCATCACCGACTACACCGCTTCCTACCCCGTCGACTTCGCCCACTTCTTCACCGGCCCCCTCGAAGACGACGACGACGACCTCCAGGACGCCAACAGCATCGCGCTCGACACCTCCCCGTGGACCGCTGGCTGCGAGGGCTCGCCCTTCCCCGCCACGCATCCTGCCCTCAAGGAGGTCCTTTTCGTCGCGCAACCCGTCGGGAACCTGCAGACGACCACGCACGATGGGCCCTTCACTGTCCTTGTCCTCGGCGGTCCCCTGCGGCCCCGGGGCCACGTCAAGAACACCTCCGTCGGCAGCGTCAAGACGCCCACCAAGCCCAAGGTCCTCGGCAAGGACAACTCCCGTAGCACTCGCACCCCTCGTCTTGCCCGTCGTCCCGCCTTCCGCGTCGGCTAGACTCTTTCGCTCGTCTCATCGTCATCGACGCTGGTCGCCCGACTCTCTTCGCCCGGCTCTCCTCGCTCGACTTCTTACCCCGCTGTAATACGGCCGCCGGGGACTTGATCAACCCTCGGTGACCGCCTTCCCGTTCCTCCGCATTACTACGCGCCTTTCTCTTCTCTCACTCTCTTCTCGCCCCATCATCTGTTTCCGATGAAATTGTCGACTAAGATAAAAACAGAGCTATTGTATACATGTAAAAACCCTAAACAATACGAGAATTCTCGACTATGATTGCATTCTGCATCCCAGTGCGAGGCCTACATCATATTTTGATCGCGGCCGAAAGCGGTTGCTATGAGCGCTGACAGTGGCACTGTGCTCAGATTCGACCACATCCTACATCCCTCTTGCAGATTTTCCTGACTCCCTCTGCCCAACATATGGAATCCATTGACACAATGCCATACTCATACACGAGTCTCAGAGTTTCCTCCGCGTACCTCCCTCATCCCGCCGAGAGAGCTCGACTGCACGCCCTTCTTCGATCCAATTGTCCTCCACCTCCCGCGACTGATCCACAAACACACGTCGTACCGTCACTAGCCAAGGTCGCGGAGTACGATGTGGAGATAGCTGAAACTGCAGGAACTCATGAATAGAATGGTCGCCGACCGCGCTATCCTCCAATATCATGCCGACGGCTACTGCAGTCTTTATGCGCCCATCCGACACCTTCCCGACGAGATTTTGGTGCAAATATTTGACTACTGCTGTCCTCCAGCGCCTCCCCGTCCCCTCGATCTGTGGGACGGGCTCCCCCGCGCGGAAACTACAGATCGCATCGCGCAACGACATCTACGCCAACTAGCCGAAGTCTGCGGCAGTTGGCGTGAGCTCGTTCTCGGCACACCATTGCTATGGTCCACCATAGAATTGGATCTTGTAAATCAGCTCTCGGAGGCGTTCCCGAGAGACGAGGAGCGTAGAATCGTCCTCTTACGATCATCCCTCGAGCTATCAGCATCCACTCCACTGCGGATTCATGTCCGCGTTCCGAGCGTCCATCACCACCTTCCCTTCACTGAGAGAACAGCTGTAACGCTGTTGGCGCAGAGTTCTGCCCGCTGGCGTGACGCGATGATTGACGTGAAACTAGAATTCGCGCTTCTCGCCCCCGCCAAAGGAAATCTGCCTGTTCTCAAAAGTTTGCATATCTTCGGGACCATGCCAGACGACTTCGATGTGTTCGAGATTGCTCCCGAATTAACAGATCTTACCCTTGAACAAGCATTCCCACCGCACCCAAAACTCCCATGGGGCCAGTTGCGTACCGTTTGTTTCACTGCTTTGCAACCAGAGGACCTTTCGGCCGCATTATCTCACTTGTCTCGTTGTCCAAAGCTGACAAAACTGTCGCTCTACCAACTCCACATGGAGGAAGAAGAGGATATCCCCCAACTTCCATCCTTCGTCCTCGACATTCACACCTTCAACGCTGTATTCTTCCTTATTAGCGGGCTGTCTCTGGAAAGCCCTGTTGCGGATAAACTTCTCCAGAGCCTCACTCTGCGCTGTGCGAGTGTCGTGCAGCTCAAGTGCTTCGATACTCCTCTCGTGTGGCCACAGCGAGCATTTGTCGCACTCGCCTCACGTTCCTCATTCCACGAAAACCTTAAATCACTCGAAATCTTCAACATGTTGATATCGGCGGCGGACCTTCTTCAATGTCTCGCTGGCCTGCCACGCTTGGAGGAATTAATCGTCTCGGATCCCATTTATTGGATGAACGGACACTCCAAACCGGCCGTGTATTTGGTCACCAACGAGCTCCTTCGTGGACTTACATGGACCTCGGATGCTGTCTCCCTCGTCCCTCTTCTGCACGCATTCGAGTGTGAAACATTGTTTCAATTCGAGCCCCAGACGTATCTAGATTTAATCACCTCCCGGTTGGAACGGGGACGCGACGCACATGGACCCTTCCAAACTGCGTTGTTCCGTACACGGGGCGGGTATGTGGATCCGGCGTTGGTGGAGCGACTGTCCGAGCTCGTGCTGCGGAAGGAACTCAAGTTGAAGCTGGAGCATGATTACTTGGAATACCGGTGGCCATTGGAGCGATGTAATGAGCTGCTTTGAATTTATACCCCCCGGATTGTGTTCTCAATTTCAACCACTTTCCCTCGAGGACTTGAGCAAACCTCGAGCTGCAGGCGGACCGACAGTGCATACGACACCGGGGTACCGTTCATAATCGAGTCACTGATCCCAACGTCACGTACTGTTGCTCTACAACCCTCGGTACCCTGAATGCTGATAGTCCCACTGGCAGAAGGGAGAGCCCGCCTGCACTATCTCGAAACTTACGAAGCGTTGAATATATTTTCCTCTGGACCGGTGCCTTGCATGTGCTATAGTGGTCTCAGTATTCCTTCCGATATACAATTGAACCCGCGCCGCCGTTACCACCGATGCCTGCCTTGGAAGCCTGGAAGCATTCAACCCCGATTCGTAATACAGATACAATTGCTCACCACTGATGTCACGAAATCGCTTCACATGCTCTAAATCCATCGTCCTCGCCAGTCCCTCCATTACCGCCACGTCCGCCTCTACCACCTAGCAATATTGGGAGTTGGCGGTGGACGTTTACCAAGCGAATGTACGCGTACCCAGGAGAGTCGGCCTCATATCGTCCGTTTGGACATCTTGATGCAAGTGTTATCCTCCTCGAAATCGGTCCATTCGGAACTTGAATCAAATTACTGTGTTCAATACAACTGAATTTCGTCCGCTCCTACAATGCAAGCACCGTTTCACTCCTTCCCCCGTCCTCCTCGTCCTTATTATGATCACCCCTGGACTTGCCCAAATGCATGATAGGTCACCATAATCGCCCAAATACAGTTCTTTATAAGCGAGATTTAAACAATGGAGCTTTTGCAACGGAGGTAAGATTTTCCACGGGCACCATCAAGATTTCAATCGCCCTCGTGAAACTACATGCCCGACGTGACTACGACTGGAGCGAGGAAAGCTGCTTACAATACCGAAATCGGCTCCTCTTACTCCCGTTCGGGTGGAACGATCACTGGATTCGTGCGTAACATGCTGATCACGGGAGCTTTTCCCGAACCACCTTTTCCACCGACTTCGATCCCTATCCCACCGGTTCCACCTGTTCCTCCTGATGACTGTAAGCCAGGCTGGGTCTACAAAAATTTCAAAGCTTACCGGAAACGTTGCCGATTTTCCAACGCTCGTTTGGGCTCATATCGAGCTTTGGCCCTTCGCCTTCACCACCCTCCCCGCCCATGCGGGCGCTTCCACCAGTCCCACCCAACCCTCCTTTAATATCCCCCATCTCAATTTGTCCTGAAATGAAGATGAGCTCGGGGCGTCACGGCAGTGGGGGCCACCTGCCCTGGGTCTCCAATTGCAAGAATTTGGATTCCTGATGTATGCCGTTGACGTGATATCATCCATCATATCAAGACTCGAGCTCACCTCAAGGTCGTGGAGAGACTTGAGAACCTCGTGAATGGTTACAAACTATTCAAGTGAGCAACAAAGAAGCTTCGACGCTACTATGGCGCACCGTTGAATCAGCAATCATCTTGGTGAGAGTCGTGTTGTGGATATTCGGTTCAGATATCTGTGTACTGCCAGAGTGGTGCGACCGACTCCAGTCTTGGCTATTCACGGCCGCAGCATGAGGAGTTTTGCGGAAAGATTTGGAGAGGCGCTTAAAGAACTGGTACATTGTCGTGCACCGGAGATGGGGTATGTGACAGTGTGGACACAAGAGAGAAAAAATGTGAACACTTGGCCTACATAAGCAAACCCTGGGGCTGCTGGGCAGCGCTGTCTAGCACTACAGCAGCGCTGTGCAGTGCTGTAGTGCGGTAGTGGGGGGTACCCTCTGTGCAGCACTGCGTAGTGCCATGTAGTGGACCCCCTTGCTGTGAAGTGCCGTGTAGTGGTCACGTGCATTACTGCGTCGGGTTAGGGTTGCTGTGCAGTGCTCTGTAGTGCTGTGTAGTACTCCGTAGCAAGCCGGTGGTGGACTCAATACCCCCCTGTAGAGAATATAGCGTAAGATACCTCAGTCGCACACAGTGGGAGCAAGACTGTATATATTACCTGTAGAGAATATAGCGTAAGATACTACAGGTAATGAGTAAGGAACAGTAAGTCGGAAGAAGTAGGTATGAGACTCACCCTCAGTCGCACGCAGTGGGAGCAAGACTGTATATATTACCTGTAGAGAATATAGCATAAGATACTACAGGTAATGAGTAAGTAACAGTAAGCTGGAAGAAGTAGGTATAAGACTCACCCTCAGTCGCACACAGTGGGAGCAAGACTGAGGGTCGTCAGGAGGAGTCTCCACCCTTTATACGGTGGACACGATCGATCGGTAGTTGCTGATAAATAAATGAAAGAAATAAAAGAGACCCGGAGAGGAACTCTATGCCAACATCCCAGAATGGAAGGTGTGCTTCACCACCCCCGAATAGTATCAAATGTCATGCTCAATGCTTTCATGAAAGTCAAGAAAATGGAATTGCATTGCTATTATGTACTACATGATCAACCTAATCATTTGCATCGCGAACAAATTTGGCGACACTTTACCTGGTCGAAAAAGTCAGTATGCCAAGCGGTGCAAGCAGTTTAGAACTCACCTTGTAATATGGGGAAAAACCAGCGCACACCGATCCTCCTGGCACCTGCACTTTTGCCTTCGCAAGTTCTGCGCGGAGATGCAGCGCACAACAGTCTACACAAGAGTCAGTCATGGCCAAGTTAATGAAAGCAGCACACTGTGGGGCGCGAACGACTGGAGGAATGAGGCGAAGACAAACATAAGTATAATGCTCAAGAGTAATCAGTGAAGAAATGGGCTGGACAGTTGTGCACACTAGTTCCGCTATTCCATGCCATCAACACGCAGATGGTCGTGATGCTTGATGTACATGTATACAGCACGTTGGGACGAGGTCATTTTCGTGGACTCCAGCTCTGCACGGGGAACCTGCTGAACCATTTCAGGTAAATGAAAAACGGCGAAGTCACTTGGTTGCACGGGAACGAGGTCTGATTAGTGCTGGCAAGGTTCGGTTCGATTCAGGTTCAGGGCACTTGCTCTGAACGCTGAACCTGAACCTGGTGTTCAGTTCGGGCCGATCCTGAACCCCGAACCTGAATGCGTGTTCAGGTTCGGTTCAGCGTTCAAACACGTTCGAACCTTGAAGGCATTCAGGGATCTCGGAGCACCTAAATTTGGTCCAGGAACATCCAAATCGTAATTTGGAGACCCACATATGTGTGTAAGTCCTTTGAATCAGTATTTGATGCTCTATAGGAGCACAGAAAAATTCACTCACTAATTCAACAATCCCGCATCATAAGATTTAGTTTGTGAAAATCCATATAGTTGCTGAATCTGCCCCACATAGACAGGGGAATGGCCCGGCCAAATATACATGATTGTGGCATAAGATGCGGGCAAAATACCGACAGAATTTCACGAAATCATCGGAAAAATACACTTTTATAACTCTCAGGTTCGGCGTTCGGTCCAGGTTCGAACGTGGGGCGCAAAGCGCAAACACCGAACGTGAACCTGGTGTTCGGTTCAGCCATTCGGTGAACCCTGAACCTGAACACCGTGTTCGGTTCGGTCCAGTTCAGGTTCAAACCGATTCCTGAACTGGACCTTGCCAGCACTAGGTCTGATCGGCGCCTCCCGTCGCGAGAGCTGTGAGAATTCAGTGGAGAACAATGTACATCTACGCAAGAGAACACATACTGGGCGTCGACATCTCGAACTTGAGTTCCGTCTCATCATCATCATCGTCTCGAAGCGCGGGGAGAACACTGCAATATCTTTCCATCACTAAAGAGAGCACAGAGAGAGAGAAAAAAAGTCTACACTGACAATCAGAGAGTGTGTTGTTAGCTTGATGGACCGTGAGTGGAGTGGAGGTATGCACAGAATCCATTAAGTAGCTTGATACAGACAGGAAAGGTGCGCACGAACCGAATCTCTCAGGGTTCCTCGCGAACTTGATTGCGGGTAAAGTGGGGGCACGTACAGAAACCGTTAGCACAACACAGACAGAAGGAAAGGAGGCACGCACACAGAAATATATGCTTTATAGGCACTCCTCGCATGGCTACCCGCAGCGCAGTCGGGGCAGCAGGCGTGCATGCCCCGGCCAAATACTTTATTAGCTCATCTTAAGTTCTGGTGGTCTAGACCGCCATGAACTTAAGAGTTCTGGCAGAACTTAAGTCTTGTCAGAGGACCCTACTAGCTAATTTACTGCACCTACAAGCAATATAATGAGCTTCATCAGAACTCAAGTTCTCAACTACAACTTAAGTTCTCGAACACTTAAGTTGTCGACTAAAACTTAAGTTCTCGAAGACTTAAGTTCAGGACTGGAAGCTCTGGCTACAAATGCATTTATTGATAAAACACGGTGGTGTACATGTCGGACAAGGTGGGGGAGGCTCTTGGAGGACACTGCAGAGGAGATGGAGGACTGCACAAGCGCGACGCGGCGCGCAGAGGATGGCGGTGTGAAATGTCAGTGTCGGGAAAATGACTACGGATAACAGATAACAAACAGACTTACCATACTGCTGTATACACGCGGATGGACGATGCTGTACGCCGAGTCATGGGGGCCGCACATCTGTTCAACGTCGCGACCCTCCAGATGGGTATGGCAGTGTCGACACGCCGGGGGAGATCCGAGATGGCGACGGTCACGGTCGTGAACCCGCACGACTTAGCGGAGGGGGGCGGGGGGTACAGTGGGCTCGTTCCCCGGTAAGGGAGTGGAATGGGATTTGGGAGGGTCGTCAGAGGTGGTGAAGGAGAAAGGACAAAGACAAGCCACCGCCTTGCCACCGTGACTGCCAAATATTTGTCCCAATGTCACTGGCACGTGCGGCTTGACTTGGCAAAATTTCGACTTCCTCTCTCCCTCTCCGACACCCTTCACCAGCACAACGACCAGATACAAGGCGAGCTACATCCTCCATCGTCCTCTTCTTTTTACTCTGCAGCTCATGCTCCACTTCAGTCCGCCAGCTTGTTGCCACGCCGCGGCTCATGTTACATGTACTTGCCACCCCGGGTCCGACGAGAGAGGTGGCAATACCAAAGCCTCACCATCTTCACTCCAATGCGTGTATATCGCGACACTTCTCCGCGCCTTCACAGGCTGTGCCCACAGAAGCTGTGGGACGCGTGCCACGATTTTAGATGCTTTGCCACCCCATGCCCGCCTCGTCCATGTCCGCGCCCATTTTGTCAACGCCCGCCTCGTCCACGCTTGCCTCTTCCGCGTCCACCCTCCCCTGCCTCATCGCTTCCGCGTTGCCCCGTTAATGCCCGCACCCGCCTCATCCGTGTCTGCACCCACGCTCGCTCCGGCCACCAGCCTGTGGGCAGCTGCAGCTACTACCCCTCACGTGCCACGCACCCGTGCTCGCCTCGTCCGCCATCACGTTCGTGTCCACTCGCGCCTCAATGCTCCTCCACAGCCGCCTCGTTCACACCATCGCCCACGCTCACGTTGTCCGTGTCCACACTCGCATAATTCAGTTGCGGGTGGGCGGAACATAAGTCATCGACGACAAGACTTAAGTTCTGCCTCTAGAACTTCAGTTCTAGAGGCGGAACTTAAGTTCACGTGGAGACTTGAGTTCTGGGGCAGAACTTCAGTGATCGGGGAGTACCCTATACATGCGAGCCATGTAAGTGCATAACACAGTTTTATCAATAAATGCATTTTTCGTTGAGAACTTGCAGTCATTGACTCGAGGGACTTAAGTTCTGATGACACTTATTATATAGTGCATAGTAGGGTAATTTGTGAAAACTTAAGTTCGCCCCGAACTTGTAAGTTCTTGGCGGTCTAGACCGCCAGAACTTAAGTTCGGCCGCTTGAGTTTCATCCCTGGCGCACGATGGTACAGATTTTGAGGGTGTGCAACTGGTGCATACAGGGTCGGCGTGGCTGAGAAGCATTCCTCGACTCGTGCATGCGATACCAACTAACAATTCAGTTCAGAGCTGAGGAAACGAGAATCGGACACAGTGGGGGCAGGAATCATCAGTGAGTTAGATAGAACAGATGTCCTCATTGCGCACTGGTTTCACCATCTTGATTCTTGAAGACGTGACTTGGACACGACACACAACTTGTGGCTGCAGCGACCGCAA
The DNA here is from genome assembly GCA_029204335.1 of Mycena vulgaris. Classification (NCBI taxonomy): domain Eukaryota; kingdom Fungi; phylum Basidiomycota; class Agaricomycetes; order Agaricales; family Mycenaceae; genus Mycena; species Mycena vulgaris. The sequence goes on from JARGYA010000552.1 coordinate 79,456, forward strand.
GGAGAATCTAGCAACATGGTGGGACCGGATATCGAGTACAGTCGAGGGCACATCTTGTTTAGCGATATGCCAGACAGATTGTGCGGAGGCAGAGGTGGTGGGTCGAGAGAAAGAAAGTCGAACCATGACCAAATATTTGGTTTGTTCTATTCCCATCATGTCGGCTGCCCTCCGAAAACCTCCGACTCCGAACTACTCCGAGTCGCTCCGATTCGAATCGCAACCTCTTCTCTCGCTTCTCTTGCCTACGACATGGTCGGAAGGGCACTCTGCACCCCGCTCGCAACAATCCCCGGCGCCTCTTTGTCTGCACCGCACCCATCAGCCGCACCGGTGACGCCTCAGGAAGCGGATTGCTGCACACTTCTGCAAGTTCTTGAGCGTGCTGAAGCATGAACATAAGTGTGAGTGTGCTGGCCAAACATGGGGCGCCGCCTGAGGTGAATTACAATGCCCCAAGAAATTACGTACATTTTCTCTTGATTTCTTTCTTTAACTTGGCACTGACTGAGTCCTCACCATCCAGAACGTCGCCTCTCTGCATCCTCTGCGAGGTCAGCGGCACTGTGAGCTGGACCTTCTGCTAATGTTCTCAGCAGAGGCGTGCTAGTATGTGCCATTATATTTTGGAGTTCTTCTGATACTGACTGGCCAACTTGCAGCTCACTTGGCCATGCACAGCGGTGGGGCTTCCTGTCCATCCCCATGCCATCCATGGTCACGCCATTTTGACGAGGTTCTAGCCGAGAAACTTGCGGCCCTGCACCGCCCTTCAAGCATCGGCCCCATCGTAACTGACTGCCCGCTTCGACTACACACTTGGCAGCGGCGTGCTCATGGACATGGGCTATGTGTCTCCTCCTCCTTTCCTTGTGTCCTGCCCTGACGAGTCACTTCAGGCTACACCATCAATGCCATGTGCTTCTTTGCCTGTGCCGCTCCCACCACCGTGCAGTCTGCCATGCACATCCTCGCCGTGCCACAGGTCGACCACACCACCACTGCGACCTTCACGCTCCCGGGCGATGCAACTGGCACAATCCAGTGCAACTTTGGTGTCCCGCCCACGCTCGGGCTCAGCCTCCTTCCATGCATCCCCGAGCTGCACGTGGCCATATCCGCCCCAGGGACGATGGGACTGTGTGTGGGCAGCACACAATGGTGGGTGCGACTCAAACGCACTCCCTCACCCGCATCCGGCCTCTGTGTACTGCCCCTCAGGGCCAAGGGGTTGTGTATTCCGCCCGCGCCTTCGCGCCCATGGCGGCATGCATGCACAGAATAAGTCTCGTGTCATGTGCGCCGCACACACGTCTTCTGAATCCAAGAGTGTTCAGCATGGGCTCACGCTCATCTACCACGACATGTGATCCTCGTGATTTCGTGCGGAAGAGTCCTGCTGCAACCCAGGATGTGATTTGGAGGGCACATTGAGTCTAGTTGGAGCTTGTTACTATTGTATATCTGCTGCCATCCTGATTTTAGTCCCTAGCTTACTGATACGGACAACATGTAGTGTGAATACATGGCTTTTCTGGTATGAATAATAAATGAAATTGCACTGTGGCACCGGGCAGATGTCCATTTGTATTTGTAGGGTTAGGGTTAGTTGATTGTGTGAACCCTACACACGCGCTGGGGGTACAAAGGAGTCCGTAGAGAGTCTACACTATGAAGCACTCTGCGGTTGACCCGGCTACTACGGAGCACTACGTAGTGGGCCTGCCACTACGCCACCACTACTATCATTGGCCCCCCTTTGACAGTGCACCCCAAGTGGTAGTTCTAGTAATGACAAGCTCAGTCTTCGCATTTTGGTCCAGTAAAAAGATATGAGGTGTGTCCATATTCTGCCCACGCTCTGGCAAATCTTGTACCCGTACTTGGTCTACAGCCAGTGCAATAAATCGAAAGGCTGATTTTGTGACACTTTGTGAACCTGCCAAATACAACCGAAACTCGCTACCACATGGTGTCCCACCCCCGGAACGTCAATATCTTTCCACTGAGGCAATTTAAAAACACGAAAATATTTGAGGGTGTAGAATATATGCTAAAGACCTTATCTTTACGTGCCAGAGAAATTCTACGTGAGGGAAAATATTATATCGACCGCCATCACTGCCGCTGTCAAAAGGGGGACAATGATAGTACACAGCGCAACGTAATGACGTTGGCTACTACCGGCACTACGGCACTACGGCAAAATCCCGGTTTTGCTGATGACTAGCTGTTGGAGTACACACATGTAAAGTGAGAGGACACGGCATTGTAGGTCCCTTCCGATTTAGACTAAGATTCCAGTGTCACAAATCCCTTGGCTAAGTTAATGCTGATCCATTCCGCGCGTTCCAAAGTCGCCTCGCGCCTGGCGTGCGAGCATCAAACCTTGATTTCAGCCAGGACTCAAGACAATCTCGCGGCGGCGATCAAGGTTCATCCGGGTGGTTCAAGGACGCCGCGTAAACACAATGTGACTGTGTGCGGTGGTCCTAGGGCTGCCCACCCATGACGGGCGCCGTCAGCGGGTTGCCGTCCCGGCCCGTCGGCCGAGTTGCCGATGAAATATGCATGCGGGATGGATACGGGACGGCAAAGTCGCCGTCTATGCCGTCAACGTGCGGCCAACGGCCGTTGACGGCCGCCTACGGGTTGGGTACGTATTTCACTCTTTGTGGTGTCGTGCCATAATTTCATCCAAAAGGATCACTAGTTGACTGGGGTTGAAAAGATCCCCACCCCAGCCCCACACAAGCCCTCACGATTTCTTTCCGCTCCACTAGGAGTCACGTGAATGAGTGCGGCTGATGTTTAACTAGCTTCAATTCATCCGCTTTCGCTCAAATTTGGGAAGAACGGTACTCGTAAGGGACTCTGCTGGGACGGCAGGCTGAGTCAGGCTGGACCTCCGAGAGCTATAACAAGGCTGTTGTCGCTCTGAAGGACATTGGTGTTATACGGTCGAGCACTGGCAGACAGGTCAAGTCTTGCTGGACCAGGGTGTGTGATTGAACTTCTTCTTCTATTTATTTCTGACAGCTGGTTACCAGTTGAAAGGGCGCTATAAAATCATGAAGGAGATGCTTGTCCTCTTGGGCTTTGGTTACGATGCCAAAACAAAGTCTGTTACGGCTACAGAAGAGGTCTGGGATGCCT
>JARGYA010000553.1:0-82395 GCA_029204335.1 Mycena vulgaris
GAAACAAGACAGCGCGGGCATCATTGGCAAACGACGAGAACGTTGAGAGGAAGGAGGCGCCTTGATGGCATCACACCTTGCCCCTTTGGGCCACTCGCCGTCATCCTCCGAGTCTTTCTTTCGTCCCACCACGTAGGATCGCAAATATTAGTTCGTTTCAGCCCCCGCCCGTCTGGCGTGTCACGCTTTCCGCCTACCCCAGAACCAGCACCAGTCCCGCGTGTCCTCTCTTCGTTGCCCTCAACTCGGTTCTTTCTCTTCCCCCAAGTTGCGCTCGATACGCTGGCATTCCGATCTACCGATGTCAAGCCCTCCACTTCCTAACAAACAGAACTCCCCGAGCCGCCCGCGCCCCTATCACTCCCATCTCCCTGGAATCGTCACAGAACCAGCTCACTTGCGTCGGAGCCTAGCCGGTCTGGTCTACAGTGTATACCATGCCACAAGGTCCGGCCCGCACCCACAGCACGTTTTCCTTGCATCTGGCACCTCCCACTTCCACTCGCGCTTACATAATATTGAAAATAGACCACTGCTGAGCGCTGAACGTTGAACCCCACTCACACATTGAATACTTACATACCTTACGACACTTCTCCCAGCACTCATCTACCTCGGAGAATGCCTAGTAGCGGATGGTCCGCACCCACAACGAGTAGGAAAAGAAAGCACAATGTAGTTGGATCCCCGTTCGATTCGGGACCGGGCCATACTTCAGACAGGTACTTTCTTTCTTTGTCTCTCATCTGTCTAGTATCATTCACGCATCACGAACCAGGTCTATCGTCGAGCGACTATCCCACTTTTCTCACAATCTTTTCCTGCCCTTGACATTCGGGGTCGATGCGCAGTTGCTTACTCAGGTTACAAATGAGAAGGCCCAGTTGCGGATGGTCCGCACATGCAACGAGTAATACACTGATGTCGTTGAATCAGTGGGATCCCCGTTCGGGACTAGGCTATGACGGTTCGCCTCGAATTTTATTTTCCCCCTGTATTCATCTCATCCCCCTCCCTCCCAGCCCTCCCGTCTTTCAGCGATAATTTCAGGCACATAATGTACGTATCCTGCCCTGCTCAAGTGCTCAACTTGAATTCCAGTGCTTCTTCAATTCAGTTGCCCCAGAGCCGCCCACATCTTTGGTACGTGGTACGTGCCCTCAATTCGATCGCACCTGACCCAGTCCTCGAATCCCTCTCAGAAGGAGTAGCGGACGGTCCGCCCCCACAACGAGTGTCGAAATCTCTGCGGTTTGGTGAGATCCCCGTTCGATTCGGGACTAGGCCGTTGGGCCCGCCCGCTTCGACCCATGCGCAAGCCTCCAGAGAAAATCTGAGGAGACAGATATCTTGGAATTTGCGCTTCAAGCCTTCCGTAGATTTGAGATTTTTGAACCCATCCAGATCCACGGCCATGATAACAGCCATCAAAACTTCCGCCCCGGCGCCCGCTCAAGAGAAGTACTAGTCTGCCTACGGCAATAGTGCTCGCCACATTTGCATTCCGTACGGCAGACTGGTAAGGAGTCTATGTGATATGCATGACCACGCCAAAAAAAACGTGACATTTTCGGTAGCCTAGGTTGCGCCTCCTGAGTCCTGAGTCCTGCCCGTTCGTCTCTTCGTCCGTCCCTTGGGCTTGAAGAATGCATCGATCAGTACCTGCTTCGCGTTCGATATCTCGTCACGTCTCAACGCCCCTCTGAACTGCCTCAATTGGCGTTGCAGCTCCAAAGAGGCTCCGTGCCCCATCCACAACGCGCGGACGTCTGCAGAGCCGGCTTGAGGCGTGTCCCGGTCCTCCTCCTCATCTGAATCCGCATCAATAACTTCAATCCCCGGTCTCTGGTAGCAGATCCGCCCCCACGAGAGACACGGATGGTAGCATCAACCTCCTTCTGGGGCTTGCCCGTTTGATTCGTGGCCGGGTCATTGATATCCTCCATTTGTGTTTTCCTTTAATTCATCTCATCCCTCTCCCTCCTAACCCCGGCGTTCAACAACTATTCCATGCTCATCATGCATGTGTCCACATAATTCAGGGATTTTGAACATCGGTCTGCGCCGCGGCATCGCACCACCAGAAGGTGCGAGATACTTGATTGCTTGCATTCGAGGTCGGTTCCACATTGATCGTTAATTTGTGGTCTACCCGTCATCAACTTATTCAGCTAGCAAAAATGGGATAGGGCACCGCCCTGTACCGATAAACTGCAACCAATTAGATTTAACCCCGACGGGACGGGAATGCAATCATGATCACGCGACGCGGGAGTCCATCATCCAAGCGGCATGGGAACACGACGGTACCGAATCCTGACGTGGGTGCACAGTACTCTCTCTATTCGCACCACCATGAGCAGCGCACCGATTCCCTATCTCGCAATGCTTCCATCCGAAATCTGGTTGGCGTGCTGGACTCTCTGCTCCGCTCGCCAGCTTCGCCGGCTCTCACTGGTGTGCCACCTCTTTCGATCCCTGTGCCTACCATTATTGTTTCAAACGCAGTTCGTCGACACGATCGGCTTGATGCGAGGGGAGTGGATTGACAATGTCCATAGGCTGCATCGGGCTGCTGTCAGGCTGGAGAGAATTGTGGATGGACCCCGCGTCCAAATGGTTCGATCGTGGACGTTCGCGGCCAACAGGAATGTCGTCCGGCACCGGTATGGGCCCTGCTCCCACATCAGGAATATTGGGATGGTCGACGCCATGTACCAGAGGGTCGTCAACGCCTTTGCCTCCACACTCGGTCGATATATGCACTTGCGCTCCTTGAATATTCGGGAGCTTCTCATTGATAGGCCCTTCCGCGACACCTTGGTCTCCCTACCGATGTTGGAGGAGGTTACGCTCGGGAGTTGCGAAATTTCCGCCCGTGATGGTGTTCTCCTCAACTTGAAATTTTTCACGATGTCTGGCACGGGGCGCCAAAAGATAAAGGATCTCTCCGAAGAGTCGTTGGAACTGGTGTCCCCTGGGCGATTGCAGATCCTCAAGATCAACGGCCGGGGCGATACCATCCCGCTGATGACCGGGTTCGGTGGCCAAAAATTCCCCCACCTCACCGAGTTGTCCCTGGATATCATATTCGACCTCAATCTCTTTCTGCGTTTTTTGACGCAGTGTCCGCGACTCCAAGGTCTCTCAGTGAGAAAATCCCCCCGTGACCGCCTCACCTCCCTTCCCAGCCATGTGCATCCCGAGACCATACCACTTCTGCGGAGCATTGATGCCCCACTGGATTTGGCGCGAGCCTTGACGCCGAATCGCCCCGTCCGCGATGTCATAGTGCGACCCGGCTATCCATTATCCGACGAGGACCTCAGGCTCGCGTTACTGGATATTTCCAATGCATCTGTTCCTGTTCGATTCCTTTCTCTCCCACCCACTTCCCCGACTCTCGAGTCTCTCAACACCATGACATCTCTATTCCCTGGGCTGACAAGCCTTTCCATGGAGATCCACTGCGAAGAGCGCAGACGATTCAGGTGCGGAGGTGTAGGGCGTGGCGAACCTTGGACTCCCGAGGTCGATATACGCGTCCCCGATGTCTGCGATGCGAGTGCCTTCGATTCGCTCCCACCCGAAGAGGTCTCCGATGCAGAAGAGCAGCCTTCCCCCGCTGTTCATGTCGCATCGGAAATACACCCAAAGATGCCCGACTCGGTCCGTCTGCATGTACGTACGCAACTTGACTTGTAGTTACACATTGCTGACTAGAGCTGTTGCTGTTCAGGAGATATTGAGCTGGATGTGCAGCGGTCTCGTCTCGCTCCCAGCCGAAATTGAGGTACTTCGATTGCCAGTCCGAAGTTATTTCTCGGGATCAACCGAGTTGTCGGTGGGTCACCAACATCAAGTCGTCGCCGCCCTCAATCGCATGTATCCGTCGCTGCGTGAGCTGGAAATGGGATACCACAATAATCCTCATTGGAAACGGAATGGTGCACTGTGGAAGAGGAAGGGTGTCAATTCCCACATTCAGGTACATATGTAACAAGTCGACCCTCACTGTCGAGATCTGAGTACACAGTGCGATCCCCGTTCCGAATTACAATTGTTGATCGGCTTAAACTCATGTCCGTCGTTACTATTCCCAGCAGTGAATGCTGAGTGCACGGCTTCGCGTCGGTGAACTTCGCCGGTGGTCCGGAACCGGGAATTGGTTTGATAACAAAACAACCCGAAATGGGTGCTCGGGTCCATGAATGCTGGTGTATGCTGGACATTACTGGTCGACCTCCGGGCAGAAGGACACAACCCAGTGCCCCACATATGGAAGCGACCAGTGAACAAGTTGTCCTTCGACGTGAATTGTGAAAGTTGATATACCAAGCCGCCGCCGAATGCTAGCAGAGAGTTGCGAATGGGCGTTGGCGGTGGGACTATCGCAGTGGACTCATCGGCAATTTCCATCATCAGTGTCAATATGGGCAGAATAATTATGTGGGCATTGAATCCCCAAACCGCCGGACTCTGTGAATCTAGAATCCTATGTCATCAGCTTGGTTCACATCCGATCAGAATGGACGAACTAGCAAAACATCGCCGACCCATACGGAGGCTACGAAGAAGGGGTACTTGACGAGCTCGGTTATGTGGGAAAAGTCTGAATAGAACAGGTTGGCATTTACTCCCGTGAGCCGGACTGCGAGGAACAGGCGGACAACGTTGACGAGGCAGTGCTGCAGCGGAGTCAATTTGTACACAGTCGACGGCGGTACTCCAACCTGACGCCAGTAACCACCAGCCACAGAGCTGACATCCCAATAAATGCGGGCGACACAACTCGCGAGGCGTTGGATCCACCAGTGAAATCACGTTGCCGTTGGAAGATCAACAGAGTGTAGAGGAATGACAGCGCCAGATATATTCCGTAGAGGAGAAGTTCCGACGCAACAGCCGCAAGACTTATACTCACGAGGGGAATCTGCATCATGGGAGGAAGGGTAAACAATATCCACAGCGGATGCGAATATATACCATGCAGGAATAGCGTAACTGCCTGAAACATACTGATACCTGCGGTCAACCACGGGCAGGAAGAGGTTGCCGCGGCAATAAATGCAGAGGCTTCGCGATGAGCACACTTCAGAAGCATCGTAATTGGGCTGGGGGCGATGCGGGAACATCCACAATTCGCCAGTCGAAAATTTTCGGATGAGCTACATGTGCCCTCTCCTTGCCTAGATGTCAGGCTAAACCTCCGCCGTGGCACGGGATTTGATCATGAACTTGAAGCGTAGACCACCGAATATACAAGCAGGTAACGGTTTAGGCGATCTGGTGGTCGATCTCAGCTTGCTGAAACGCGCCGTTCATATTCCGTTGCGATGCCGCCAAGGCAAGACAAGTTGGTCACTGTTATATGCTAAATGCTCAAGTAAGGCATTGTAGCCGTGCTGTGTGCGTGGACGCCACCAGCAGCACCATTCTCGCCGTAATGAATCCGAGAATCGCGATCCTCAAGGCTCCGGCCAGCCAGGCGATCTCTTCAATTCGCATTATCCGCCTTACCACGGCAGCTCCGCCAGCAGCTACGCCTCGCAGCCGCCCTTCTCGACGGTCAAGAACTATGGCCACGCAACGAGGCTGCCCGCGCTCACCACCATCGTCAATGTCGATGAGCTCAGTGCCGAATATGGCCTGGATAACACGCAACGAAAGGCTGCACACAGCTTTTCCAAGGTTCGTGCGGTGTTTTTTTTTTCCATTCTTTCTCGAGCGCTGATGGGGCATCCGTTCAGTTAGCCGCCGAGGATCGTGCGGTAACCATGTACCTCCGGTTGCTTCACACAGAACAGCAAAATAAAGCGATTAAAGAACAGCTTCAGGGGCTGCAGACCAAGCTGGAGGCCATTGGGGTGTTCTGCACGCAAAATTGGAAGCCGTCCAGCCAGCAACTGGTGAGTATTTCTCGCAGCTTCGCCTACACGATCCAATAGCGCGTCTTTAGAAATGGCTGAAGTCCCTCCTCCGGCATTACATCATTCGGCCAATCACGTCTTACAGCAATGTGGTACCCCTCGCGGAGGTGCGTTATCATGATACGCGGCGGATCCTTGATCTGATTGAGGGGTAGTCGTACATCCAGGACCATGCGAAGCGCCTGCATCTCGAGCTCTACAAGCAGGATCCTACAGTCAAAACTGTAGTACATGAGCTACTCACCGTCGAAAACAACAACGTCAGGAGTGCATTACGCAAGCTAGTGAGTATTTTGTGTCTGGCTGGCATCTATACATTCTAACATGATGCTGCTAGGTCTTTACGTCCGTAAGCGGGAAGGTTTCGCTCATGAGCTTCGGCCGGAAGGTCGTCAACGGGTACCATTTGCCCACAATCCCCGCGACACCGCCCAATGATATTTTGGCGTGCCTGGCGCTCATGGTGAGTTTGGCCCTCGGCCATCTCGCATTTAAGCATCCACTGACATTCCAGAGACAGCGTAAAGTTGCTCGTCCCTTGGTCAGCAAAGAGACATCGCGTGGGGGGGATACCGGGTTTGGGGGTAACATGGAGAAAGAGCTCGACGTCTTTTTTGAGAAGAACGGTAACGTGCGGGACAGCCCCAGCTGGCGCGAGTGAGTACCAATTTGTTACCATGTCACTGCGTCCCTCATTTGGATTCCAGATGGGAGAAGGAAATTATAGCCGAAGATAATCGCAGATATCTTCGGCATAGGGCTCCGGAGAGCAGCGTTCGTTCACAGGCCGAAATCAATGCCGCCGCCGCCACCACCGCCGCCGGGCCTCCGCCACGTGGCCCCGCCGCCGCCGCGGATGCTGCGCCTAACAACGGCCAGGGCGACGAGGATGAGATGGATGGGCGTGATGTGCATCTGTCGGTAATGGGTGATCTTGGTTCTCTCAGTGTTGGACCCGTTGCTCGCACATAGAGAGCTGCTGTTTACATACTGAGTGACTACCTGCCGCGTACTTAGGAAATGCCTGCGGTCGTCTTTGTCGTAAAAGAGTAAATAAATATATTAATTTCACTCGAATTCTCGGGGAATTTATGCTAGCGACCCGCCTAGGATGCGGTACTGAAGGCCTACAGGTGGTCTATAAATTGCAGATGGGTAGACTATTGGAATCTGACGGGTTGCAGATGGGACGAATGCCGAAGGAAACCCATTGGAATCCGACGGTCATCAAACCCGTCAGATTTTGATGTCTCCCGGGATAGCCGTGTAAGCAAAGACTACAGAAGAATATGCTAGAATATTCTGCCCGAGTACCATTGATAAAGTACTGCGGCTTTATATTCCAACACCGTGACGGTGCCTCGCAGAAGAGTCCTGGGCCGCGAAGGGAACCGCTTGTCAGAATTAGAATAAGCATGTCGCTTGTTTGCGTCCTTGAAACTAATTCAGAACACATATAGGTTCTAAACTCTACCCAGAAATCCATGTTCACCAGTCCAGCTCCTTCCTTCCCCCGCACGCCGACTCGACCTTGTTGCAGAACATCTCCTCCTTCGTTCTCAGCCCGCCTTCGGGAAGCGCTGGGTAGATCTTGCGGCCCTCCTTCTCCTCGAGCTCCCGGTGCTTCGTAAGGGCGTCGCGTATGAGGCTCTGAAAGTAGAGCACACCGTGTTCTTGCCGCTGCAGTGATGTTGTTAGCTATCGAATCCAATAGAGGGAAATGACGATGGGTTCGCACCAGGTGTAGCGGGCCAGGGGTGTACATTCCCGACTCCATGTTCTTCTGTGCGTTTGTCTGAGGAATACGCCGTCAGCTAGAAGGTGCGTATAAATCATATCAAGTAGATAGATGCGCACGCAGAGATACTTGTCCTCCTGCTCAACCTGCCGAAAGAACTCGTGTGTCGCGTTGAAGTCCTCGTCTGTTGCGTCCGTGGGGCGATACACATCGTACTGCATCTCCGTGCGATGCGCATCGATAGGGACAACACGCATGGTGTACCCATATGACGGCATCAAGGTGATCCTGCGTAATCAAAGATAAGATTCTGAGATTCCAAGGGCACTCGGAAAGAGCCAGCGTAACTTACGCGGCATAAGGGAAGAGGTAGGTAGCGACAATAGACCCGCTTTCGCGCTTGTCAGCATTCTCCGCCTTGGGAGGGGAGAAATGCGAGATGTAGCTGTCGCTGCCCAGCACGTAGTACGTAGGCAGGTTGACGGTCTGGCCCGCTCAATAAGGTCACAGGAAGATGATTGGACACAGATACGCACCGCTGCAATCCCAGGGTGCGCGACGCGACAGTGATAACACTCGTTGAACTACAATCATATTCATGCCACATTACAGAAGCGACCAGCTGAGCCAAGCCCCGTGCTCACGTTATCGATAAGTGTCTTCCAGTTATATCCGCCTTAGAACGGAACGTCGACGATCAGCTGCTTCGTGGTCAAAGAAAAAAGTATGTGATGGACGCACAGTTCTCGAACGTCCAGGTGAACGCGTACTTGTACTTCTCGATCGAGAACCCTCGCACGCGCGGCAGATCATCGACTTCACCGAATTGCTCCTCCCACTTGATACAATCATCCGACCTATAGGAGGTGTGGGTATCAGTGTCCGCGCAGGACCGCGACGAAGGGGAGCAAAAACATGGCGACGTACATATTCATGTTGATGTAAATGAACCCCAGCTTATCGATGTGCGTGCGGATGGGCAGCAGACCGTTCTGCTTCGCATCGAAATGGGCCTGGTCTTGGAAAAGCGGCGCCTTGGCGAGCGCACCCTTCATCGTGTAACTCCAGCCGTGGAACTTGCACGCCAAGATCGAGACCTGGCCGGCCTCCTGCATTGGATCGGCCTCGCCCTCCTGCTTGGAGCCGACGACGGGGAAGCCGCGGTGGCGGCAGAGGTTGTGGAAAGCGTTGATGTTGCCGTCGCGGTCCATGATCAAGAAGAAGTGATACCCGGCCATCTTGAACCGGACGTATTCGCCCGCCTTGGTGAATCGCTATGGGAATATATGGGTGTTCAACTGGTGTGCAGACCACGAAGTGAAGATATGCACGTTGGTGTGGCAGATAAACAACCATCTCTTGGAGAAGATGGCTCGTCGCTCGAGCTCGTAGATGGCGTCGGAGCGGTACCAGGACGCAGGGAGGTTCACCGGGCTCTCCCCTGCGGGTCAAAAGTGAAATAGCTACATAAATAAACAGTTGAAGACATACCGCTGAAGCACGGAGTCGAAGTCATGCTTGTGAACTAGATGAAGGTGAGACAAGGCAACGGATTATGGGGGAAGATCACCGGCGAGAGGCTGAATTTAAGGGGTGCTCCGAGTAAGTACTTACCGAGGAATGACGACAAGAGTGCGACACTTTCTCCCCGTCTTATAAAATTACGTCTCCAAAGCCATTTCAAACTCCGCCGACTGAAGTCATCCGCTGATCGACACGCGCTAATAGGCGCTAATTAACCGTTCTGAAACCTGTGCCGATTCCCCATCTAGGTGTATCTCCATTCTGCATCCTCTTATTGGTCAAGGACGGACCTTCCTTCTCCATTTGCGCTGGCATGAGACCGTTTTATCTGTCACAAGAGTGCAGTGGGCCGCTTCGCCGCCTTAGCGCGTGAATTGGCGCCCTTTCAAAGCACAACGTCAACAAGATGCACCGTCGCTTCGCTCCGGCGGATCTGAAGATGGTGATCAACACGAGCATATTTGTTTTGCACTAAAACTCAAAAGTCGGATACAAATTGTGAAAGGATGAAGTCCAAGAAATGGGGGGCTGAACAAAATTCAAGGAATCCGATCTTTATTTTGTGTCACCAGGCACGAACACAATTATGGCGGTCTGGATGTACATTTAATCTTGCCCTCACTGGTCGAGCATTTCAAGTTTTTCAGTGAAAATATTGGTAAAAAACTTTCTTCATTTTCCACACTTTTTTCACTGAAAAAGAATGTGAAAAACATATATAATTTTCAGTACTTTTTCGTTTTATTTCAAAATTTTCACCTTGGCATTGAAAAGTACTGAAAAGTGATGAATTTTCACAGGCTTTTTCAGTGAAAAAAGTGTGAAAAGTAAAGGAAGTTTTTTGCTGATATTTTCACTGAAAAACTTGAAATGCTCAACCAGTGCCTATTTAGGTCTTTTGGCGCCTTCCCCGCTAAATTGATAAATGATAACAAGACGGACTACTGCCGCTTCGCTCCGGTATCAGCATCAAGACACATGAAACCATATACCTCAGTTCACGAAGAGAAATCCAAAGCTCATACCGCCCTGAATTTTCAATAACAGATTTTGACGCGGAGGAGGAGGTTTTTTCATTTGACAAAAGAAATTTACATCGGAAGTGTGCGAGAGGTGAAAAGTACTGCACCATAGAATGCTTCATCCACGGATTTTGAGTGGGGATTGACTGACCAACACCGTGGGCAAGAAAGTTATGCAAGTGAAGTGAGAAAGCAAGCAACATTGACAGCCACAGGTACCCAGGATGATAGTGCGAAACAAGGGGCTTCCGAGATAAGAAATTTACTAATAAGGAAGGGGGGGAGGGGTCCCTCTCAGCCGTGAAAAAAAAGTTTCACACTAACTTTTGGAACTGAGATCCGGACCATGTTTCTGAGAGATTTCCGAGTATGAAGAGGTCACCCCGATGACGCTGCATTCTCCCGGGAATCCCGGCATTGTGCTGATCATCTGTAGCGCCGAAGGTGCGTGTCGACCTTCATGAACCGCCTTGAGCTTCAATTTGCCGTGAAGAACGCACCAAAATTGGGACTAACAGACTGAGGTCGGCACCCAAGGAAGACCAGTGCGCTGGCCGTTTGCACCAAGCTCGCGACAGTAAGGGAAAGCCGGATCAGAGCAGAGTTTGAGATGTGCCCAGTCTCGAGAAGGATAGCGGAATCATCGACTGCAGAGATGGTAGATTTGAGATCGTCTTGAGAGCATAAGGTGACTGAGGTTCGGAGTTCTTGGTACGAGTAGACAGAGCGCAACCAGAAGCATGATGACACCGTGATTAAATCGAATGGGATAGGACGGCTAGATGAGGAGACCCAACAGAGACCAGGGGCACGCTAGGGATGTCTAGCGTCGAGTATGGGGAATTGTTGGAATCGGAAGCAGATGTCGCATGAGGCGAGTCGATTCAGCAAGAGTTGTTGACGTTGTCCCGATAAATTAGCATCAGTATCGTTGCAGTGGCTTGCAAATAGGGGATGGGTTCGCTTTTTGGGATTGAAGCAGCCACCAGAGTCTGAAATGAAACTTTGTATGTCTGGACACATCTGGATCTGATACATGGATCCCTTGGTACAGGGCTTTGTGAGATAGATTCCAGTAGTCGAGGTGAGTCCCAGTGGCACGGATATCACATCAAACTCGTTGCGAGCTCAACTTGAAGGGCTATTTTCCACGCCCTGAGCCTGCAGAACTGCACAGAATCGACTGCGTGGGCCTAACTAAGCTGGACATGCATGTGACCATACTGTATTAGTAGTGCTCCAGGAGTTGTGGAGGCGTTGGCACACCCACCGTGTCGTCACTCTGAAGTACGTGGAAGACGAGAGACACATGTGACAGTGTGAGAATGCACTGGAGAGGGATAGAAGATTGAGGATGGGAGCGCAGGAGATAATGCACCAGAGGGGTAGAGTAACCGGCAGAGACGGGCGGGGAAAGGATGTTGGGAGCGCGTGGGGCAGAGCGCGGAAAGTTTTCCGGGAATTGCCTGGAGATAATCGGTGGAACAGACGGTACACCGCGGGAAGGACCTATCTCGGGTACAGGTACACGTCGAGTTTGGTGCAGCACGCTGGCCTTAACGAATGGAGACTGGCCACGGGCGACGCGGACAGATCCCGGAATCCCCTGGAGATATTCAGGAGAGTGGATGCTACCCCGAGAAGAACTTACCATTATAAGGACGCGGCGAATGAGAAATTTCTGACGCTGTGCGCTGACCTCACCGGACGCCGGCTTGCGACACACCCACGTGCGACGCGGAAATATCCAGGGAATTCCCTGGGGATATGCGGGAGATGCAAGTGAGCGATTGAAAGAAGAACTTACTGGGTGGACAGGTACGTTTCGGGCATCATGGGCCAATCGTGGAAGTTACGTGCCTTATGTTGATGAATATGAGTGCGCGCCAGGCTAATAATCTCCCCGGGATTCCCTGGAGACATGTTTATTCAGTAGATGGGGGGCTGTGATGAAGAAACCGACTTGCCTGGTCAGCGGGAACGTGGCGAGGATTATGAGCCTATTTGCGATCCTGCTCGCCGGTCGCAACGCAATTAATACACCGTAAGATACAGACTGAGCGCGCACAGCGTGAACGTACGTGTCGAGTATGAAGAGCGCGGACGTGCGCTACGTTGGGAGTCAGCGACACAGCAGCTCGTCAAATGAGGAGTTGATGTATATCACTGACTGCCGCAGTGCGGGACTGGAGGCGCTTGAGGAACCACACCGCGTCCGACAAGGAAGAGCAGGAGCCGCGGACGCGCTGTGCGGCAAGTCCGGCGTGAACGCCGGGGAGGCGGACGACGAGGTAGCGAGCAGCGCCGACCGACGTGAAATGTAGCTCCGTCCAAATCCACCGCCCGCACTCGGATCCTTGAAGTGGCGGGTGGATATTTAGAGCGGCGACACTGAGGAAGGAGAAGGGAGGCGGCAGGAGCGATTTGCGAGGGCGTGCACAGAGAGACAGCCACTTGGATCGCAACCATGGTGGCTTCGAGATGAGAGTACTTGTTAGTCCTGGCAGATACAACAAGAACCCAGCACGCACCTGGAATGGACTCGCCGCCCACTACCGTTCCGCACGATCTGGTATCGCATCATCTCCCATCGTACCGCGGCCATCGCAACGGCGCGTGCGCAGCCCTGCGGTGTTTCGCGGAGAGGAACGATTCCGCGCGGAGGGAAGCAGGGAGCTGGCGGACTTGAGGGCTCCGGAGTAGGATTGCCGGGGCGGGCCCGGGGCCATAATGTAAACGAGATAGACACAGAAAGTGGGACGGGAAAACTGGAGATGGGTTGGGGAATGTACGAGGTAGAAGGGATGAGAGAAGGGAGACCGAATTCCGGGGGCTGAATGGCGCGTAGCAAAGTCTGCGATGCATGGCGCAGGTGACAGGGCGTGGCGGTCCGCGGAGGAGGTCGAAGCGGGGACGGAGGAATGATTCGGGGTGCGTAGTTCAGGCGGCGTCGACCGAGCGTATAGCGGGCGCAGGGGGAGCGGGGGAGAAGTGGAGGTGAGCGGGCGTTGGGTGAGAGCGAGATGATGGGGAGGCGTGATCCGGCGACGACACCCGATGAACACACGCGCAGACAATGGTGCCGGGTACATCGGCACTGGGCCGGGCGGTGAGGCGGGAAACGAGAAACGACGGCGTAAACGTGGCGCACCGACGGGGCGGGGTGGCCAAGTGACGGGGCAGCGACAGGGCCGCAACGGGGCAAGGCTGGGCTGCGGGCGGGGCAGCCGCGGGAACGGGCGGGTAGACGGCCGGCCGCCGAAATGCCGAGATAGCGGCGTGGCAGGCGCAGGAGCGGGGCGGGGAGGGCGGGGCATTCGCCAGGATGGTTTTTAGTTAATTTACGGCGGACGTGGCGCCACCGGCATGTGACAGCCCCGCTGCGAGCGCGTCGGGACCGCTCCTTGCCCGCCGGCGATAAACTCATATGTTTCACGCGCAATATAGATCGCAGAACGACGATCCGGTACCATTCGGGAGGGAATTACCACAGGAATTCATACCTGACTTTGTAGGATGGTCGGTGATCGCATTTTTCACCTGCGCGAGTCGAGGTTCAATTTTAGTAGGTTTTCTGCACCGGCCAGAGATTCACGCGACCTGAGTTCGATTTTGGGGGGCATGGGATGAGATTTTCGAGGAGGAGGAGAGGTTATCATACCATGCAAGCTTAGAATAGCAGTTTGGGTGGAAAGGGACGGGCAAGACTTGTTTCTGGGGTGCAACGTGACGGGGCAGCGAAAAAAATCCACGTGGCAGCGGAAATGTGCCCTGTCAGAAAATAATCACCCCGGGGTGAAAGCAGGGTGTAAAGGGCTGAAAGGAGGGTCCACAAAACCGCAGGAAGAAATGTCCTTTAGTCTCGGTATAATACAGGATGGGTTTCTGAGGCACTCTTCATACGTGGCAGATGTGTGTATCGAAGCTCCGAAATATCTCCGTTGGCATATCCTAGATGGTACTGTGGATTTTCCACCTGGCTGGACTTTTTCGTTCTGCTATTGGCGTGGGGTAGCGTCGTGGGCTGGTGGGTCGGGTCCTGCTTTGTTGGTGCATTGATATCTCGAGCGCACCATCCTTCTTAGTTCCTCGTCTCAATTCTTTCTTCCAATCTCGGAAACTCACCGAGGGGGAACCCGGCCCAATATCATCTTTGTCGCGTTGGGCCCCGGCTGAATCGTTCTGTGGGTGTGCGTATAACGCCCCAAAGGATAGTGTTGTCGCCGGCGGTTGCCGTGCTGCGCTCGTGGGCGAAGTGCGCTCCACAACAAACAACGCGTCGACTGCGAGAATGGCCCCTCGGTCTTTCCGGTGCATGTTTATCCCAGTAACTTGTATTACTTTCTAATGGCCTTCCTTTACATCCACAGGTTGGGTGCAGATGGAGATCTTTATGAGCCGCAGTACACCCTCGAGGCTTCCGTGCATGTCCCCTGGATACCTACAAGGCTTTCCACTGGCACTTCACAGATATTCACTAGATTCTCCCAAGTTCCTGCTGGTTTGTGGCTGAAAATCCGAAACGCTTGCTGCCTATCGCCTAAATTTTCCGTCTCCCCATCTTATTTTCCGAAACTCACTCTCCTCGGGTTCTGCACTCAACACATTTCATTCTTTAGTTTTCGCTCTCTTGCTTCTTCGGCGCTAACGGCTCTTTGCTGTGAGATTGCAATACGGACCCGCTGCTGATTGATTTTCGTGTTGCAGACCAGGGGCGAAGATACTAGCTGCTCTGTGGACTAATTGTATCAGGTCTCCGTTCGGCCTCGCTCGCTGCCGCGCGTCGGTCTTTCAGGCTCCGGTCATTCACTCGCACAAGCCTTTAAATCGTCGTCGTCGTCGCTCGGTGCGGGAGCAAAACTCCTCCTCCTCCGCTTCCCTGGTTAATCGCAAACGTTTATTGAAATGACAATCAAACAACATGCATATAGCACAAACATGATAATACAGCGCACAGACTCGAGCAGTTCCTACTTTATCCCTTTCAGTCGGTTCCTCCCCTCTCAGCGGAAACACCCACCTTTAGATCAACAGTGATGAATCCCCTTCAATCATCCAACGAGCCGTGCTGGTCGACGGTGATGAATCCCCTCTTATCGTCCATCGAGCCGTGTTGGTCAACGGCGATGAATCCCCGTTTATCGAACGAGCCATGTTGATCGGTGGAGATAATGCCTAAGCTCAGTCAGCCTCGGGGAAAATTCGTCTCCACTACTTAACTTACCTGACCTGCCGCCTAATTGGACATAAAAAATCAGCGTCGGGGAGAGACTCGTGCTCGGTCCATGACACGTACCACCGATTTCGCCAGCGCTAGCCAAAACCAACAGCCACGCAAGAACGGCAAAGGTCGAGAGTTTGTTCATTGCGATTGGGATTCTTGGGGAAAAACTGGGAGAGACTCTGTTCTTTTTTGGTTCGCGCTACTGCCAATATATACTCCCGTGCCAAGTGTTACTAGCCACTGGCTCACTGAGGTTAAATGGAACAGTCGCGGGTTCTGTGCACCTTCTGATAAGTGATAGTGATCAGAATATGTTTAGCGGATGCTTTTGTTCAGGAATGGAAAATGTCTACGAACAAATTCCATTAGACTGAGCGCGGGGCCCCTTCTGGTACTAGTCAGACTATATACGAGGTTAACTGGCCGACACGGAAGACGTTGATTGAAATTAACCTTCTTTCGTCGACTTCGGGGATCGAAGGAGGTGTAATTATAAGATGGTTGCCAGTGCACAATGCCCGTCCAGCACATGGTCGCCGTCATTCTACGATGCTCAGCGACCCTCACTCCCTCGACACGATCCGGAGCGCGTTCGAGAGAATGCGTGATACAGTCAGCGACGGCGGAGGCTTGTCCGGGCCAGCCGCCAGACCCCGCCGGCGAACATTACGCTGGAGCCTGGAGCCCACAAACTCTGTTTGTGGTCGATGACAACGGGACTACACTGGGGGGTGGCATGTGGCGAAGAGCGAATATGTGGATCACAAGTGTTCAATTGCTGTTCGGTGCAAGTTCGGGAGTTTGTCAAACACAATCTGGCAGTTGATGCCGAGAGTGCCGAGATGGCCAAGAGGTTTCTGTGCCAGTGCCGTCGGTAATACTTAATTTAAACAAAGAAGGCAGTGGTGGCACCAAATCTGTGCAGTGTAGACATCACATCTTTCGATGGCAAGCCTAGGAACGAGGCCGAATGGTAGCGGCCTGATGGTAGTAGCTGCTAGCTTGTCCGGAAGCAAAACGAGATGAGTATGTCCAGGATTTCACAAGCGACAAACTCTTGAAGAACACAATTAGGGTGCGACCTTGCCACTGCGCGGTCACCGATATTAAAATTGGAATTGGTTCGAGCACAAGCGGTAACCGTCGTCCCTCACCGGCACGGGTGAATTCGGCGGAATTTGCGGGCAGTCGCGATGGAAGTAGGGCTTTGAACCGGCCGTCGACGAGGTTGGCCGTCTTAGTTCAGATAGAATAGAGAGCAGCGAAGGTGAATCCGTTTTCGGCTGACCAGCGCAGATTTTGTTGCGGGCAGTCTCTCGGAGGTGCGTCGATAGTACAATTCCAGCAACGATGTCGCAGAAAGGAGTTCGTGTCAGGTAGACAGATAAATGGGTCGGTCGTCTGGGGAATAGGATACAAGGGTGAAGCAGGAATATGGAGATAGGTCCCCAGAAAGACGTAGACGCGTAAAATGAAATTCGGGTGTCGATCGGGAAAAGTGCCGTGTAGGCGTGAAGTATGGCTGTAGCTCGGAAAGGTTGGGTGAGGGGGGGAAATCTGATCTAGCGGTGCTCGGGGTTCACTGGCGACGTAGCCACGGTGGGCTGCTCGGGTCACTGGTCGCGGTGATGGTGGTGGCTCGGAGGGAGAAATGTGTACGTACGGAACAAATAACGGGTCCGATGTCCGATGTACCGAAGGCTGCATAAGGAAATGAGGAACAGGGAAAAGGCGACCTGCGGTCCATCCTACCCTTTCACAACGACAGCCAGAAATACTGATTAGCCATGTCGGCAGAGGAATCTACTGCAAGAGCACATTCACTTAATATTGTGTGGGTGGAGAGACAAGGGTTCTCTGTGTGAATGAATCATTCAGATTATTGCTGGAAGTCTCCGTAGGAATGAGCCAAAAAGGAATGCAAAATTCGAACATATGCGAGTGCCTCCCACAACCCACCGCAACGAAATTGAGGTTGCGTCAGAAGGCCGGAGTCTGGTTGTCGGGCTTCAGACCCCTGCGTCGTAAGAGCAAGAGGCATCATGAGTTACTCGGACGACTGAGGAAAAAGAGGACCTACCCAGCAAGTCTCTTAACCGGCCCACCGACCGCCGCAATTCCATTATCCCTCGCTTCCCATTCATCTCGGCGATTTCCGATGGACCTGAAGACGAATTGTCGACATCGTTGAAGGAAATCTGAACGCAGAAGACACATACCTGACGGAGTCCTGGTCCAACCCACTTCCGCTAAGGTCAGGATAGCCCGTCCAACCCCGTTTCCCCGTCCCACCACTTCCTACACCATTGTCGGCGCTACTAGTAGCCTCGAATTCGATGTCGAAATAAGGAATAGGTGCCGCGAGGCTGAGGTTGGCCAAGACGGACAGAAGGAGGAGGAAGGCTGGCTGGACTTGCATTGTCGTGCGAGGGATCTGGATGGGCAAGAAAGAAGGGCTGTAGGGTGTATACGTTTTTAGCGCCGTGCCTTGGTAAGGATCTAAGATTCGTGTCAATGCATCTACCGTTTCTTTAAGCAAATGGACGGCTTTCGTTTGGCTCTCTTTGGTTTCATCTCTTTGGAGGTTATCTCCTTCCTCCCATCTCTCCTAAACTCCTCCTCGTATGGACGGTGCCTGAGTCGGCTGGCAGATCCCATCAAGTGAGCTGTAAATCAACTGGTGTCATTGCTGATAGAGATCTCCTACAAATACACCGAGTCCGTGTATTTGTACACATGAAGGAAATCCAGGTGCGCTCTGCCCCGAGACTTGCTTCGCAAATGGGCAGGAAGAACGAGGGTGGTGTAGGTGGGCCTGCAAAGAGCTATTGATAAACCCCACTCTCGTTTTTGACTCGAGTAAAGACTAGGGTGTAATCCAGGGGAGTGGTGCCGAGCTGGTCTATCATATCTGTCCGGAAACATGGATGAGAGGAAACTAGGAAAAGTACATTCACCACGGTGGCTGATCTATCACGCAATAACTGTCTGCATCCAGACGGCTCTCACTGCCTGGAACCCAAATGTTTAGAACCAATCTGCTAGCGTGACAGACATCACTGATGCATATGCAACTGTCTCGCTGGTCACAGAAGTTATTGACACTGCAGATTTTGTGTTGATATAGATCTTTCTCAATTCTGCCTGGCCTTCGACATGTACAGGAAGGCTACTAGAAGAGGAATAATCTCACGGGCGGAAAAGTGCTGGCGGCAATGTCCGATGAAGGTGTTCTGTGAATGATCCGCATACATGGGGTGAGTGTAAAAACACTGAGTTGATTGATGGCCGCTTCTTCAGCACATGGAGGTCTGATGGCCGGCAATTCGGCTGAGTAGAAGGGAAGACAGGTATTCAAAGATCTGATGGCCGACTGCCAGGCTGACTCCAGGCAAAACATATTTTAAAACAAAGAAAAGGCTATTGTGAGATTCAAACTCACACAAGAGGGAATATCATTACACCGCCAAAGTGCCGGCACGTCGCCTCTACCTGGCGGGCTCAGCTGGGAATCAGCATCTGTGAAAGCTGATCCCAGCTCTCCACCAGCTGGTGGCCAGCTGCGTGTGTCTATTAATATCACAATGCATTATTTCAGCCCATACCAAAACTCTTCATGCATTTGTATCCCAGTGTTTATTACCATGCTTGGAACAATTGGTATTGGATCTCCTTCCCTTTCATGTGCTGATATTGCCTGTAGGAATGTTCAACAAATGATCTCCAAGGCCTTCAGCGTGTGTTGTTTGCAACTCAGTGTCCAGAAGGAAAATTAATAGGACATGCAGTTGCGAGAATTATGCCGGCCGAGTCGGCGCCCCACACCCTCCCACGCCGGACTTGAAGAAGGAAAGAAACGAAAATCTAAGCTGGTCTGTGCGTGGGACAAACGTCATCGGTGACCACGTGCAGGTTGGTCGGTTTGGCATCAAACCCCTCTCTTCCTTTCCTCCCACCCCGCCCTCGACGCTCTCTCGTGCACCACTACCCAGCGTCAATACGTCAACTATGGCGATAGTAGCAGGACTGCTGGACGTTGAGGCCCCTTGGACTTCCTCAGGACTTCCTCAAAGACTCTGGTGACCCCAACGAAGCGGACGCAATCACAATGGCACGTACCGAGTCATCGATTCCCTCCTCCCTTCAAGTTCCATGCTCGTCGAGCGATACCCCTTTTCCCACCGCGATCTGTCGGCAATCAAGACTGAAATGCAAGGAGCAAAATCTCGACTGCAAACCACAAGTCCTACGCGCTCAAGCGCCAGAACGGACCTCAACCGATTCGAGATCGCAAGCTCTCATCCCCAAGTTGAGCTTCGATCTCGGCGCCCAACATCCCAAGCCACCAATATGTACCCCATCGCAAATGCCGCGTACACGCTGGTGGCAGCAACATGCTCGTTACACTCCTTGGGCTAGCTCGGCAGCAATTGAAAAAGCCCGGTCCTAGTAAGCTCCGCAATATTATGTGTCACTTCAAGTCCGCTGCCTCAATCTTTTGCGGCACTACTGTATCCCCATACTGGCTAGCTTAGCGCAAAACAACATCGACCGCAAGAACCTCAAACATCCTCTGATTTCACGTGCGCTACATGCTTCCAAGACTTCGCTCTCCAGCCCAGCCCTAAGACCAATAGCTAGTACGATAACCACCAAATGGCTGCGGGAAACGATGAGGGCAGCGCGGTAGTATACGTTTAGTCATGCGTATTTACAGCTGCAATTTACTATTTTCCATTCATCTGCTGCCTGCTGTCAAGTGCGAAATAATACTTGAAATGGATGGCTGCTTAGATGGCGGCAAGATTGGTGCTAAGCTGGCCACCAGACCAAAGCTGGCTCCAGTGTGGATCTATTCAGAAATGGACTGGTGGCCAGCGTTCGGCAGGCTGGTCCCAGCTGGAAACGATATGTATTCGGCATTTTTTTTCCAGCTCGGAAACATGTGTCTGCCATTTGGCGGTGTACCTAGCCAAAACAGCCTTAAATACATTAGATTTGAATCTAATGAAATCCCGAAAAAGCATTCAAACGAGGCGCTGCATAGCCCCTATTTTTGGTTACACGATAAATGGGATCAAATAAAAATCGAGGTCTCGAAAACCTCATCTCACAGATTAAAAGTACGATTACATAAGTACTCGTAAAAAGAAGGCTGGAGTTCTTCGATGCATCCACCATGTGAACATGTGAATCAGGTCAGTTGCAGTGCGTGCCAGTTACATGGGAGATTCTCCATCCATGTCGGCGCCAAGTTATTAATGAAATGCGCGGATAGATAGATGTTGCGCTGTTCACGGTGGTGGACATAATGGCTCCACCGCATTCATCGGGGGGGGGGGGGGGGTGGATCCTCCGACGGACCAAGAGTCCTGTCGAGAGTGATACCTGTTGTTCCCCCTCGCGAGCTTCGAGGACTAGACGCCGGGAGTAGACGCCGCAGAACCGCGCTGGTCTACGCCTCGCAGATCAAGAGGTGTTTCTTTCCAACACGCAGTGGCAGAAGAGCCGATGTCATCGCAAATCCGTCGTCACTTCACAACTCCAGCTGTTCAACTGAAACTTCAGAATAGGTTCTGGAAGCCGTCAGAACGACTGTTTTGCTATAACCCAAACGGTACGAGCTAAAATGGAAAGCTGAAGCTCGTCTCACCGGTGTTTGCGGACAGAATCTCTTGAAACGGTAAGAAAAAAAAATGTATTTCGAGCCTAGCGGGAGCCCACAGGGCACAGCACAAACGTACTGATTCCACCGAAGTCATGTATATAAAAACCAAACGGCCCGCTCACCGTTGCGCGGTAGTAGGAACAGCGCGCTTGCGTGCTTGACTTTTTTTTGGCCTCCAAAGTGGCTTGCGCTCGCGGATTGACTGGTTTTCGGCGTGTATTTGATGGTGAGTGCACTGTGAGTCTAGTATTTATCGTCTAGTTTTGGTCAGTCTCCCATTACGTCCGTGAAGAGTAAATGGCACTATGAAGTTCTAAGGCTCCGTTCTAAACCGAAAAAAACCGGCCAAGTTAGTTTGTTCGAAACTTGGAATTTCGAATCGAAACCTTTGGACCCGGAACTTTGGAAGCGCCCGTCGAAGTTCAGTGCTAAATGGACGCCAATGTTTGTGCCTCTCGAACTTCCTTGACCGAAGTTATGCGCTGCAAGGCGCTCGTGTTTGACAATGAATGCAGGAGAAGCTGATTTAATTCGACCTCAAGTTGGATAACGTCCGTTCCCATAGGCGCGAACGGATACCAACAGTTAACTCGATTTTGAAGTCCAGGCCTTGTCCATCCTATATAAGGAGTGCGTAATTAGGGTGAGTGGCATCTCCCTCGGATCAACAATGAAGTACCTCCTATCTGCCATCTTTCTTTCCCTCGCGGTTAGTTTAACCCGTGCACGGAACATCGAACATCACTGAGCGTTACCAGGCGGAGGTAGGTCTAGTATGTTTCGAACCGTGAACTTGTATTTACCCTGTGCACTCAGATACGCTCCCTCCAAGCCTGTGGAGGTTCCACCGATGCCCTGCCTTTCTATAGACTTTATGACCCAACCATCATCGACCATGTTTATACCACCGACTTGGATGTCGTCAATGCTGACGTGCCTACGCATACTTTCCAAGGTGTCGCTGCCCTCGTTTTCGACACGCAGGAGGAGTCGACAGTCCCCTTTTATCGCCTCGTCAACCGCGCCACAGCGGTGAATTTCTACACGATTTCGGAAACGGAACGAGCCGACGCCTTGCAAAATGGCTATACTGCCCCTCCTAATAATCCAGTCACTTACATTTATCCAACTCAAATCTGCGGAAGCGTCCCATTCTATCGCCTGTACCATGAGGTCAAAACCGACAATTTCTATACCACCTCGGAATCGGAGGGGCTGGAATTCATTGCCAACGGATACACCGACATCGAGATCGCCGGATATGTGTTACCGATGACGTCCACCCAGTGCGCTTGACCAGGTGGGTTTTCATCAGTTTGTGCATTTCATTCGAGCACTGACATTAACCTTTTACAGCGCAGGAATCATCCAAATCTCTGCTCTATTTAGTTTACTAGGATACATACGTGTTCCTTGGCTATAT
This sequence comes from Mycena vulgaris, assembly GCA_029204335.1. Classification (NCBI taxonomy): domain Eukaryota; kingdom Fungi; phylum Basidiomycota; class Agaricomycetes; order Agaricales; family Mycenaceae; genus Mycena; species Mycena vulgaris. The sequence goes on from JARGYA010000553.1 coordinate 22,530, forward strand.
CTCTGTCCTTGTCCTGTCGTCTATCATTTCTCAGTGTCCCCACAAAACACTTTGTTTTTCTTGTTACGATCGCAGTACCTACACCGTGTATTATTAAAACCTTACGTGTTGGGAAGGTAGTGCAGCAACAATCAGAACCGTGAACGACTCAGTGCAGTGCAGTCCAACGTGATATGCTCCATGAGCTTGGTTGTAAGAGTACTGTGGGTTTGGAAATCGGAAGAGGCAGACGAGCGAAGGCCAGACTCGCCAGTTTGGTTTCATAATTGCCATGGGACGGTCCCCATTCCACGCAATTTGTGAGAGTTTCCTGCAATGCGGTCCGCCATTTGCGTAGGGAGGATTGTGCGTATTTCTTCACCATTTTCGTGGTCGAAGTGCCGCGAATGATTCGCAAACAAGTGGCTTGTGGAAGGCGAAGAAATTCGAGAGACAAATTTAGGACTCCTTTGTCTTCGTGGTTTGAAGTTCGGGTGAAGCAAACAGGGCGGCCGGCCCGAACCTCTGTGCCACGTTTCGGCAAATACGTCTACTGGAGGGTGAGGAGCACGCGAGCGTCCCTGTTATTAATTCCAGACATGGGCATTCAACTTGAATCGAAGAGCGAGCACAAATGAAGATCACGGCAGGTCCTACAGTCGTGGGAATAACAACAGAGGTATGGTGGGTCAAAAGAGGCATTGGCATTTTTGGAGGAAAAGGTCGCATGTGGACGCAAAGGCGCAGGAGGAAGACTCGAAGGCGTCGTGCGATACCGATGGGGAATCCGGAGCGTGATTTTACAACATTCTTGGCTGTATGATTGATCATGAGTATACGCCCGAGAGTGTCATCGGCAGTACGATGACTGTTTCTACCGGACAGAGTGCTAGTGCAAACATTATCTCGCGCCTGACGCACGATACCGAGCCTATGATACAAGAACGCTATGCACCGGAGACTCAAGCAGTAAACACGTGTATCTGGACTCATGCCTGTCGACCAACCCAGATTTTGAAGATGGCGTCGATTCGAATACATACATTTCTGATGTCCATGAACCCAAATCCGACTCTATCACTCCACCACCAGAGATCATCCATCCGGAAAGAAAGGCCTCTCGTATAGCAGTCATCGGTGACTCTGACTCTGATGGATCTGCGATGCCAAAGAAGACGCAGTCCAAGAAGAAGGCTCGTGCCGCTGAAGTTGTGGAAATGGCCCCCGCGGATCACAGTGCGCTATATATGAGTCTTTTTGACATCCTCTTACATATTGTAATGGAGCTGATTCTCATGATTCCGTGCGCCGAGCAGGGCACTCAGCGTCAGCAACTTACCCATGCCACCACATTTTCCGAGGCTCTGGATATTATCCATGAGACACTTGGATGTGCTGATGTTGACAAAAAGCCTGCCCTTATGTATAAGCTCAGCACTGCAGGGAAACAAGATGAGGCTATCAGACTGGGCTCAGATGCGGACTGGCAAAACCACGTTCCGCCACATTTGAAATTAAAGCGTTTGAATCGATGTTTATCATTTGATAGAGCCATATCGGAGTTCTCGCACCAGGCCCGATGGTTTAAAAAGTGCTGTTGCGAATTCACAACACAGTATACCTAAGGAATCGGGCATGGTGTACGGAAACACAGTCACTGCATTCAGACCCCAGTCTGAGACTAGGTGACCTGAACCGATCTACACAGATGATCATTGCTAGTTGACCTAGACTTAACCTTTTTATCTCTGTGTAGATCTGACAAGCTCTGAGTAGGTCTCGATAGCTTTGTTTAGGTCAATGTAGCTGAATGTAGTTCTATGTAGTCCTCTGCACAGAGGGACCAGGCGATGCTTCAAGAATTCCTCGAGTAACCTTGTGATTGTAGTCTGAAGAAATCTCAGTACTCTGTGCAGCTGTTTGTGCCTCGGCCTAGTTGAGTGCCCTCACCTAAGCTGACTAAGTGTAAGTGACCTGACCACGGCTAGCCATGAGCCGCGCTCACCTACACAAAGTCTATGTGTAGTTCCCTACACAGGGTCTTTGTAGTCAACTACACTGACCTTGCCAGAGGCACACTCACCTAGACTCAACTGTGTCTAGGGGGCCTCTGAATGCAGTGAGTCAGCCTTTCTAGCAGGCACGACGGCAGTTATTCGGTAGTCCGGGGGTTTGATTCCCAGAATTCCGTGGGGATAGGAAACTAAATTAAACCAGTGGAATTGAGACCCAGAAATTGAGTGGGCTGCACGGTTCGCCTGCTTCTCAAGAACTTTGCCCAAGGTTGAGTAAACCTCCAGGGTGCGATCTGGCGATTAATTCTGGAGAGCGTCGAGGATAGGCGCGCCCATCTTTCACCACCTAGACGTGAGTTCTCCCCGATTGCGAGAAGCGCTCCCCTGGAATGCGGACTCCAAATAACCAGGGCATCGGACGGGTTCGAGGCCATTCGCGAAAGGGAAGCGGAGGACTGGAATGGATGTCCTGGTGGGTGCGGAGCGAGAGTCGTGGGTGCCGCCGCTTATATTGACAGGTAGCATGCACAGTCCGCAGGTATCCAGCATTTCGTGCAGAAGCCTCGTGCCGATGATCGAAGAATTCCAGAACGCAATCAACGCGCCGGAGCGCTGCCCCTTCCCCGTTATCGTCGCCGTCCACGGACTCGTCCTCGGCCTCGACGTCGACATCATCTCCGCGTGCGACATCCGGTACGCCGCCGAACCCACCGTGCTCAGATGGGAGGGAAGGAGGCGGATACGTACCATGATGCTGCGTTATGTTGGACAGGAAGTCGACGTGGGGCTCGCAGCGGACATCGGCACGCTCGCGCACCAGGCAGCCATTCTGGTTAAAACGACCTTTCTACAGAAAAAAAGATTATGAGATGGATAGATAGATGCCCGGGACTGAGCAACTCACCTGAATGTATTCATACAAGACATGCCGGAGCTTCGCTCCGGCTCTGGTGCGACCACTACAGGGAAGTAGACTCGTAACCAATCTGCCTACGATCTGCAACAATGTGGCGAGCACGTTGCCGTAGGCAGACTGGTACAACTCGGGCCAAGCAATCCCTGCGCGCGAGGAGTTTGAATATTTTGATGGCTTCCGTTCCGGTCGCAAATATGGTGTCTAAAATAGTGAAAAAAAAATGGAGCGCGGATAAGACTCAAATTTGAGAACATCTGTCTGTTCAGAATTTCCCTTGAGCCTCCCAAAACTGTCGGAATCGCAAGTGTGTTTACAACCGAAATGACTTCGATGACGGTACTTAAGAGCTCCGGTGCGAGCTCCCTGGGGTCCTTTAACTTAATGCACGCTCTCAAATTTATTCATGCATGAATGCTTCTGAGAAGCGTGAGCTGGACGTGGTTCTTTCCGGTCAGTCCACTCTGTCTATGAGTCTGGGAAATTAGAGTGTTTCAAATATTGTATTCCCCGTCCAACTTGGGGCACAATTTAAAGCCCAACTGTCCCAATTTGGACCCCAAATCGATCGCGTTTTCCCTCCGGGAACGCAGGCGACTCCATGAAATTGAGGGGAAGGTGGACCATGAGGTCGGAGTCCAAGTTGGATGTCGGGTCGTGGTCGGAGCACGATTTGACATCCAACTTGGGTTTCTGAACTATTCCGTGTTCCAGCTTCGCACGAAGTAGGGCGTGATGGAGATTTCGATTCGAGAATGGGTGGGAGTTTAGAGTGACACGAGCCCCCTAAAAAAATAGCTTTCCCGCGTATATGGCCTAGTCCCGAATCGAACGGGGATCCCACAGCATAACGAAGGGAGTGATTCGTTGTGGGTGCGGACCATCCGCTACTGGGTCTTCTTCAAGGTACTGGTGCCATGCGTGAGGTACGTTAGACGAGGGAGCTGACAATGGCCAGATACGAACCAAAAAAGAATATTTGCGGACACATGAAAATGGCCCGGCCCCGAATTTAACGGGGATCTAGTGATGGACAGGCTTTGGCTTGGCCTGGAAGCCGTGACTTTGGCCCGGCTTGGAGTGGCTTTGGCCCCGTGAATTACCAGGCCGGGCCACCACATTTAGCTTTGGCTTGGCCCGGCTTGGCTTTGGCCTGAGCCACGGCTTTTCATCAAGTTTTAAATCATACAAAATGGAAGACTTACAGTGTCACAAATAATTGCTGGTACCCAGAATCCGTCTTTCCCAAGGTATGTAAGTACCCTGGGATGGATTTAAAGTTCAACAGAGCTCGTAAATTTGATATTGGATATTTCTTAGCTCTTCTTCTGGTCTTCCTCGGGCAGTTGTTGTGGGAAAACATTACATATTCCGGCCGGAATGATGAGAAGTGGTTGAAATATTTTATGTGCATTGTATGTGAGTGGGTATTTCGTTAGTTTTCTGTGTCTCTTCGGTGTAGGGTGAGAGGTTCAAAAGCCACGGCTTTTGGCCCGGCTTTGGCCTGAGCGAATACAAGGCCGGGCCAAAAGCCATCTCAGGCCAACATTTTGGCTTGGCTTTGGCCTTGGTACCAAAGCCAAAAAGCCGCGGCTTTTTGGCCTCAGGCCAAAGCCAGTCCATCACTACGGGGATCCCACTGCAGAAGAATCAGACGGGAATTCGTCGTGGTTGCGGGCAATCCGCTAACAGGCCGTCTCTGGGGGTATTTGAGGCTGGGACTAGGAGACGTTGAACGGAAGTGGTCCAGGAGGAAGACTGGGATGACTGAATCGAGAGCGAGTATCACGTGGCAATGGTGCTGCTGGTGTGAAAGCGCGGGGACTGGTGGTTGGAGTAATTATACGGGGAGGGTGGATACGGGCGAGGTTGAATCGAATTGACGTATGCAGTTGGACGGAGGAAAGAAAGAAACCCCCATGATCGCGAGTCGCCCAATGGGGAAAGATGATGCCATCAGCCTGCCGCCTTTCCTGTCTGCGCGTCGTTGGCGTTTCTGGGCTCGGATACCTGGGATGCCAGGCCGCTAGTATGAACGCCGTGACACAATCTCTTGCTTTGCATCGAGACCCACGCAAGGTCCCGCGCCGCCGACGCGCTCGAGGTGGGTACGCATACTCTTCCCGTAATCCCGTCCCTGCCAAACGCGTCCTCCCGTCCCGTCTCTCCGTCTCCCTACCGCACGCTTCTCATCGTCCCTGCCCTCACCCCGCCTCTACTTCCTTATGTAGATCTCCGCGCTCCTCCTCTGCCTCTCCACGCGTTCCTGCTCTAGGTCTGCCCCTCCGCCTCCTAATCCCTCCTTGCCTCTCCCATCCCGATCCCCATTCCGGTCCCCTTCACAGCCAACTATCCGTTTGCAACGAACCTCGGATGTGGAAGGGCGAATCAAGATAGAAGATGGAATGCGGGACCAGGGAGGGTTAAGGCGACGAGCCGGTGCGTTTTCCTTCCCACCTCCATGCTTTCACGCGCTGACGCCATCTCGTGCTTCTGCAGACTGGATAGCCGATGCCCGCGAGCGCTCACACCTATGCGATCCCGTGCTCTAGATCTGCCCTCGACTCCGACTTCTGTGAGCTCGCATAGGACGCCCAGAGGTCATCGACGACGCGTGGTGGGGACGAATGCACGCTCCTCGTACTCGAAGGTACGTTCGTCCGCTTGGATGTGGGCGCACAGGCGGGCTGACACCCTCTTTTCGTTGCAGCCCTCGCCGACACCGACACCATCTTGCATTCCTCGCTGCAGACCTCGCTCCCCAATGCATATGAGGATGCCGGCGCGCGGTGGAGCTCTTGGATGGCGCACGTTCCTAGCATCGAAGGTACGGTTTTCCGCTTATACGCGAGCCCGAGCGTACTGACGCCATTTTCTTTTCCTTTCGGCAGACCTCGACGACGCCTGGCGGGGCTTTGGGACGGATTCACGCGCCTCGTACTCGAAGGTACGTTCGTCCGTCTGCACGCGAGCTTCGTGGACCCTATTTCCTTTCCTTTCCTTTCTGCAGACCCCAACCCCGATCTCGATGGCGCGGCGGGTCCCGGCTCGTATTCGATTCGACGATACGGCGTTCCCTTGCACGCGGGCGCACGGGTGCTGGCGCCCTCTTTCCTTTCCGTGCTGCAGTGCAGACCCCGACCGCGATGGCGCGGCGGAGCCCGGCTCGTATTCGATTCAATGGTACGGCGGCCGCTTGCACGTGGGCGCGCGGGTGCTGACGCCCCTTCCTTTCCGTACTGCAGTCCAGCCCCCGACTTCGATGGAGCCCTCGCCTTCGCAGATGAGGGCGCGCGGCGCGGTACTGATTTCATTGGATCTCGACGACGGGCCCGCTATCCTTGGAGCTGATCTCTTAGCATCGAGGTAACGTGGTCCGCTTGCACGCAGCCGCACGAACGCTGACGCCCTCTTTTTACGACCCCGCGGCGCGGTGCTGGATCTCGAGGCATCGAGGAGCGGACGACCGATGGGCGCGTTTTCTGGGGATGGGTGCGGAGCTCAGGTGCGCCGTCCTCTTTCTTGCACACGGCGCGCTGACGCCGGGTTTCTGCAGACATGCACATCGGCATGGAGCGTTGGCAGGGGAGGGCATACCTGCGCCTCGACACCGACGTACTCCGTCCGTCGCAGAGGCTGCTGCTTCGGTCAGTCGCAGACGCCCCTTCCGGTTTTGCGGCCAGTCGCGGATGTGTGGCCAGCACAGCGCATCCGCTGCGCCGCCGAGATGGGCGGCAGGAAAGAGTGGATCAGGGAGGAGGAAAGACGGAGAGAAGAGGAGGGAAAGAGGGAGGAATAGGCGGTACGTCATTTTCTCCCTTCACGGCCTAGTGCTGACGGCGGGTTTCTGCAGCGGTGCGCGTTCCGCAAGCTGTTGCGGGGACGGACATGTACATGCGTCAGGGAGCGCGCGCTTGTCCCTGCGTCCCTTCTGTGTGAGTGCATAGATGCCCCCGCAGGGCCCTACGCGCTGAGACGTGCTTCGTTTGGCGGGCCCACATCGACGCTGATGGCGCGGGGTGGCGAAGCTGGCGCACTAAATCCACTAGGATGGGAGTGCCACGAGGCACAGCGGAAGCGGGAGCGGAGAGCAGAACGAGCAGAACGAGGACGCTTGGGCGAAGGGAGAGGGGAGAGAGGAGAGAGGAGGAGAGGGGAGGATGAGGGAGGGCAAAGGAGGGCGCGGACGTTATGGCGAGAGAGAGGGAGGAGGGATAGTCGGTGCGCTCGATTTCTTCCGTCGCGGTCTAGCGCTGACGCTGCGTTTCTCCAGCCCAGACATGGACGTACACGCATCGCGGGAGTGGGGCGTGCACGGAGGAGCGAGACCGAGGGGAGGACGAGCGTAGCGAGACGGCTGGGCGAGAGGACTGGATCGCAGGGAGAGAAAGGAGAGCTCGCCGTGAAGAAGCTGTGGCATTAGCAGTCGGTGCGTTATTCCCTCCTGCATATCCCCGCAGACGCGCTGGTGCTGACGCCGGCTTTCTGCAGCTGGGCACGTTTTGAAGCGCGTGCATGGACACGCGCCGCGGAGTGCCCACGTCGTGGGGAGTGATCTTGCGATGCTGGGATGGATGCAGTGGAGCGCGACGACAACGGCAGGCCTCGGGACGGTGCTGGCGCGGGCCTCGGGGACGGTGCTGGTACTGGATCCCGAGGGACTTGAAGTGCCGACTGAGCTCACGGACGCGAGGGCACGAAGATGCGGTGGAGCTCCGCGAGTTTTGGAGCTCGCGCATGCATATGCGTCACCGAGCTCGCGCCCGCGCGAACTGTCTACGGTGCTCGTCCTGAATCTCGAGGGGCGCGGAGCGCGGGGGACGAGGATGAAGCTCGAAATGCGGGGGAGCTCCACGAGGCGCCGCGTGTTTTGCAGGCCTCGTGGAGGAGACGATACTTGCGCAGGGGTGGATCTCCTAGACGGCACAGGAGGTGTGTTCCTCCCTCTCCTGTACAGTCCCATAGATGCGCTGACGTCGGATTTCTACAGCGCGTACATACGTTGCTGGAGTGCTAGCCTCTCCGCTGGCGCTGGATCCGGAAAGAGGCGAGGAGGGCGAGCCGCGACGTGTGTTACTCCCTCCCCGCTCATCCCCGCAGCAGACGCGCTAATCCCGTCTTTCTGCAGTGCACGTCCATCCGTCGCTGGAGCGCCAGCATCGGAGCTGGCGCTGGTTCTCGAAGGAAGCCAAGGGCAAGCCGCAGGTGCGTATTACTCATTCCATGGACTTGCTGACGCCGACTTTCTGCAGTAGACTGACACCGAGGCGCCGTCTTTTCGCAGGCCGCGCGCCGTCGGAGACTTGTATATGCTCGTGGGTCCGGCGCGCCGCATCGCTGGAGGGAGGGCGAGGACGCTTGCGGTAAGCGGGTGCGGGAGCTCGTGGACGCGAGGAGGGCAAGGCGGCAGCAGGAGGAGTGGGAGGAGAAGGGAGAAGGCCAGCGCGGCTCTTCACCCTCTCTGTTGCCGAGCGCTTACACCGCGTTCTTCCCGTCGCTGACGCTGCTTTTCGACGGCGTGCATGATTTGGGTCGACAACGCCGAGGTTGGAGTCCGCGTACACAGGGAGCTGAGGCTGAGCAGCTGAGGCTGAGCAGCTGAGGCTGAGCAGCTGCGGCTAATAGAGTGCGAGGCGCGGTGGCCAAGGACGCGGAGCTCGAGGACGTGGAGCTCGGGTTATGCGTGCTGACGGAGCTCGAGGTGCTCGAGGGCGCGGTGCTCGAGGAGTGCGGAGTTCCGAGTCTACTGGCACACGGAGCTGTTGGCGCGGGGCTCGGTGCATGATCGTCCTGGAACGAGCGCGAGAATGCGGAGCTCCGAGTCTGGGTGCATCCGGAGCGCGGGCTCGATGGCGCAGAGCTGGGTGGGTCTAGGAGCATCGACGCAGGCGGAGGCGGAGGCGGAGGCGGGACACCCATCCCCATCTTGTCCTGCGGGCACCGATTCAATTCCCCAGCCCTCGCCCACTGTATTTCGTGCAGCGGGAGGCGGTGCGGGAGCACACGGGTGAACTACTTCGTGCGTGGAGTGGTATCCGTGGTGGAGGGAGAGGGAGCGGACGTGGGGTGGTGCAGCGGCGCAGGATGCCAGGCTACGTCGTGCGAGGGTACGGGGAGCGAAGCTCAGTTCTCGCCGTCGTGTTGGCCCCTGCTGCAGCGTCTGTGCGCTGCATGCCAGTGGCGGAGATGCAGGGATCCTAGTCATCTCGTCCGCGCGAGCGCGGCGCGCAGGATGATCGGGACGCGGTGGTGATGATAAGATCGCGGTGGTGGCGCAGGATGACGAGCTATACGGCGGCTCGAGGCCTCGTGTTTGTCGTGCGAATGACGTGTCCCTCGATGTGCTGCCAGTGGGCGGCGAATGGTGACGGGGTGACTCGGTCGCGCGGGCTGGAGGACGCCGTCATGCGCCGTGCGCCGAACGAAGCCCGACGAGCGCCGGCGCGTACTTCGGGATGTGTTCCCGACGGATATGCCGCGGAACCAGGAAGAGAGCTCCAGGGTCGGGATCTGCCCTTCTCCGCCAACTGGACACGCCACTGTCGCGCATCCCCAGCCCTCGAGATCGGAGGGCGCATCTGCTTCTTCCGAATTTTCCCCCTTTCCTTGTGTTCGTTTATACCGAGCCTTTGGCGGCGGATGTCGCCCTCGTCCGTCCTCTCCCTGTATTTTTATGGCCTTCATTTTCGTCGATTGCGTTCTTGATTCTTCTGTTGACAGATTGCCTCGCGATCTTCATTTTCCGTTGTCCTTCAGGTCGCGCCAGCGATGGTGCTCGGGGGCTGATAGTAGCTATCTGCAGCTTTCATTCGATCACTTGCATGGTGTCCAGGTCCTTCTCTATTATAATGCCTGGAGAACATTCATACAATTCATCTCGTTTCCCGTCGCTCCGAACTGGTCTCCCCGTCCATTTCTATGAACTCACCCACATGTGCGTTTTACTTTGGCAACCTGTACGGAGCAGAGATGCCCGACTGGATTACGATGTTTCCGCTATTTCGAGGTGCGTGTTGTGATCTGTTGTGGTACAAATCTGCTCGCGACTCGTCACGTTGTGTTCACGTGCTCCTCCTCTCAAATGTTCGGCCCAATGCTCCTCATCGCACGGACTTGCGCGTACTGCACCCTCCAGATCCACTCCGAAGTTCCTCCTCCGTCGTGTCGGCCTCTTATGCCTTATGGTTTCTGCTGGGCAGCGCGATCTCACTCGCCTTAATCTCAGGCTCGATTTCCCAAATGAACTGCTAAATTTGAGTCCTGTAGTGCCCACGCGGTGTCGGGCCGAGGACTACGACTATTCTTGAGGCTATATTTCAAGCGCGTTCCGAAATCACCCAGATCCACTTCAAACTGCCACTCCTATATCTTGGAGCTCAGCCTGAGGCTTGATTTTTTTTTGATTGAATTCATCAAAGTGGTGTATTTGAATCCGCCAATAAACCCTCGGCGCCGCGTGGAATTTCTTGCCAGCTACTATACACGACATGCCTCCCGAAAGCAACAGGCCTAGTCAGGCCGCCTTCCTGGGACCCAGCATAAAACCGAAGCTTCTCTGGATTGTCTCTTGGAATGCTGGGAGCGACGGCTAGCGTTATTATCAAGGGTACTATGCGCGCTTCGTACCAGTTGACCTTGCTGAAGATCCACCCCAGTCAATGCCATCGATGGACTTGCGAGGCCCTATCCGACATCTCGACGGAGACATTACTCGTGCACGGACTCAATTCATCGGATGCTAGAGATTCTGCTCGGCGCCTCCAGGACCAGGATGTTCAATAGTTTCTAAACGCCGTTCAGAATGTATGTGCTTTCTCCTTCCTCCATCACCCCGAATGACGTCTGATCTGGCGGTCAAGGTCCTGTGCAGGGCATCCCTTGCGACGTCCGAATATGCTTTGAACGCGCGACGATTGATGGTGAAGCTTTCCGAAGCGTGCGAGAACTTCCCCAGCTCCCTATTTATTACCGGTGTCAACAACTCCGACGAGCACCCGATCTTTTACGGAGGCTTCGGCGACATTTTCCGCGCGTCGTACCGAGGGAGGCCGGTCGTTACCAAGCGCCTGCGTGTCTTCATCGGAGATTTCCCCCCTCGTCGAACTCGTGTGGTAAGTTTCCACCGGGCGAGCTTTGGAAATTTACTCACGATGATCTTGCAGCGATTCTGCAGGGAGGCTCTCGTGTGAGAGAGCCTACGCCATCCTTTTATTGTGCCTCTTTTCGGAATCGCCAGCGATAATTTCCCGTCCATATTCTGCATGGTATCACCATGGATGAAAAATGGTACAGTCTTGGGATATCTCAAGGAGCGCGGTCGAGGAGAGGCGGATCGCTTAGTGAGTCGACGCCACAGACACGCGACAATTATGCTCATGATGTTAGCTCCTCGAAACCGCGGAGGGCCTCAACTATCTACATTCGATTAACATCGTCCACGGCGACCTCCATGAAAACAACATCGTGATCTCGGACGACTTCAACGTGTGCCTGATCGATTTTGGGCTGGCAAACATCATTTTCGACTCCCAGACAACTCCACAAACCACATGGGAAGCACACGGTGGTTCGCACCGGAGCTGATCCGACCGAGCGCCGTCAACTGCGAACACTTTGCGCGGACTCCGGCCAGCGATGTATACGCCTTCGGATGTGTCTATTATGAGGCAAGCCCGGATTGCGAAAGCTATTCAGAGGGGAGGCTGACTTGCGCACAGCTGTACACATGTACACCACCGTCCTCGGACGTAACACCAGCGTGGCAGCCATCAGGACTCCTGACACTAGGCTCAAAGGCTAGGTCCGGCGCCGAACAAAAAAATGGTTTTTGGCCCTCAAGCCCAGGTCCAGAACGGACAGAAATGGGTGCTGAGCGCCCAACAGTATGAGGGTCCAAATGCACATTTATTCTTCCGCACCTTTTTTTTTTGACTGGGCGGGCTGGGTGATGTCAGGGGTGTCAACCAACGTGCCTTTGGCTCAACAGTTGTTTAGAATGCATGAGAGGTACAAACACAGGCCAGATGCACCGTCCAAGTACTCACCGTCGTAAGGTGCAAGAAGGGATTTGCGGCAGCCGTGGCCACGGGTCGAAAGTCGGGAGGACAAGAAGGCTGATGCACATTAGACAACGGGCGCAGGTGGGTGCGACATAGGCTGTTTAGCCTGCTGAACGACGACCACAGGAAGGCACTCAATGGACGGAGTAGAATGGCTGCAACCCATCATCGTGAGGTTCGTCGTCGGCATCGCTGCTGCTTCGAAAGAGGAGGTCACTGCGAACTCGATGATATGATGGTACCGGGTTCCAGTGTCATGCGCGCGGAAAGCGAAGCAGCAGGGAGGCGATTCGGCACGTGCGGGGAGAAGAAAACAGGGCAATATTGACAATTGTGAAGACACATCGGGGCAAGATACAAGAGAGGCTTTGCTTCACTGCGCTCTTTGGAGGGTGAGTTTCGCGTACGCTGTTGAGGAGATGGCCTGAGAGAGAGCCAATGGTCGAATTACTAAGCCATTCAACGACTGATTTCCCTGTTCGGATTTGGCATTCCCCGGCGCGCATTCAGAGCCCGCGGGCTCTGAATCAACGATAAGGGCCCGGGTACGGATCTCCATTCTACTTAAGTAAAATTTTGGGAGACAAACTGGAATGCCAAAGAAAAAAAATTGCGGGTTGCTTGCTGCTTGTCGACCTTTAAAGACTTTGCTCGTTCATCACATCCATGGCAAGAAGATATGACTCATTCAAGGCCCATATGTACAGTTCAACATCCAGCCCCTCACTACTCCAGATAGTGCATTTGGCCGCACTGTGCGGCTGCCGGCTGTATGTGCGAGTCAGTGACTTGGACGACAGAATCCATGTTGGACGACGACCAGATGTTCCCCCTCCTACTGCAGTTTGCGCTCTTCATTTTTGCCGCTGCCCTAGCGGTTTACCTCTGGACAGTGCATCATGCATTGGCACTCATCGTGATTGTCCTCGCCTCTGTGGGCACCATTGCATATGTTGCTCTCCTCATATCTGCCATTCGATGCCCGGATTCTCCATTCCAAACCCCGCTTGCCCGGATCGTCGAAATTTTGATGGAAAAGCTGTTCAAAATTGTGGCACTATTGATACAACCGCTGTTCGACATCCTACATCCGAAAATCCAGCAGTTTATACCAAAAATATGGACCAAAACTCGAGGCTGGTGGGTGGCCACAAACCAGCTTATGACGAGGCAGTCCCGGCCATTCAGCCTTCCTTTCTTTCGGCACAATTCGAGATCCCTCGATGTGTCAGGTATGCTTCCAGAGCCAGAGGCAAAGGGACTCTTTGACGACGAGATTTTTCCCGAACCGTCGTCGGCTGTCCCCGCAGTCTTATGGGTTATGGAGACCTCGACAAATCCTGACCTCATCTCTGCTGCGGCTTCAGTTGTGGTGGACTTGCAATGGCCGCTCGAATTGAATCTCAGCCCAGCGTTACGTCGGCTATCGTATACTCTGGAAGCATGTTTCGACTGGCATGGTCCTCAGCTGGGATATGTCACCGCACGTGACGGCCTCATAGATCGTGCGATAATATGTGGGCAAGCTTATGGGATCATGGAAATCCTCGAAGATACAGTGCACAGACCGTTGCCGATTGAATTTTCTATCCTCTCAGCCTCAGAGGAATCTTTGGGACAAACTCAAATAGCCAATCTCCTCCGCGTAGATGGTGCCTTCCGCCATTCGGCCAAATGTTTCATGGGTGTACAAACGGCACCTTTTGCCGGCTGGGCTCTTCGGGTAATTGTGAACCGGCAGTCAGCGCAGTTCTTGAAATCACAGCTAGATGATTTCCTGGAATACTTCCTTCCAGAGAAAATAGATGGTCTTACCCAGAGACATTATGCTGATTATTTACTCTACATCCTCGTTTTACTTGGGTTCACTCCAAGTCAACGTGACTTGGCCTGGACGGAAAAAAGGTTAATTTCATCAGCATGATAAATTTCGATTACTAATCGTCTATGCAGCCCAAATATTGGGCTCCTAGGAGTGGAGCTTTTCAAAATTTTGAAGCTGTCGCTCGAAGAACAGACCGTCGATTCAAGCACAGTGAAAAGAATTGTGCTGCTCACAGGCAAAATAGCCGCCATTGTGGAGCATTCCGACCTGGCCAAATCGGGGAAAAGCGACTTGTATGACCTTTGTGCCGCGGTCCCTCGCATCAGTGGATGGAGCGAGGTTGTACTGTGCATACTGTCTCTGTCCACGCGGAGTCCACGGTATACAAGCGTGGGCTATTACGACCCCGTCGTTGTCGAAGATGTCACTTGGGTCAAGGAAGCTCTCCACTACCTTCAGCAAATTTGGGTCAGCACCGGGATGGACATCGAGAAACACTGGGAAAACACGAAAATACTCCTGAATGCTCTCTTTGATGCCCAGGATCTGCCCAAGCTGTCTTCAATTATGTTTCAGTTCATTCTGCAAACACTCTCCGGCGATCCTTTTATTTCCTGTGAAGCTTTCGATATGTTGTGCCGGGGTGAACAATGGTTTCTAGACGACGAATCCCGCCTTTTAATGCAAGAGAATTCGATCTGGTCTCTCATGGGCGATGTCGCAAGAACCGGTGGTTATCTATTGGGGGATACATACATGAATTTGGCTGAGAAGTTGGCAGCTGTCCCAAGTTGGGAACCTTACATTTACAAGGACCTCCCCAACTTTCTCCTTGTCGCGCTCGATGAAACTTGGAAAGGATACATGCCAAATCCAGACAGTTTCTGCGACAACGTCCACAGACTCCTTCACCGTGTATGGGGGGCTTATTACACCGGGTCATATCAATTCGTGGACAAAGACCAGGAGATCTTGGGATTGGCCTTTACGGCCCTGTCAAACGAGTGGAAAAAGTTCGATTTTGCGGAATGGCAGGCCACGACTTTGGTGAACTTCGTGAAGCTCGCAAGGTGCACCTCAGCAGTCGCATTAACGGCACATTACACGACGTCTACCAAAACATTTGGCACATTGGACTATAAAATCCTTTCCCAGCGATTCAGAGCCATTTTTCCTGTGCTGTTGGCCGAAGGTCTTGCTCTTGCAGCAGAGCATGCCAGAAGTACTACCACGGATCCTCCATTTGATTCCCCCGGCGAGGTAGAGTCTGCCGGCATACACCATGAACGCCACAGAAGATTCCTGACAGGGGCTGCAGAAATCTTGGAACAATTGACAGAGGAAGTTCGAAGCAATCCGCGGGAAGCATCGGACAAGCGATATTGGGATTTCTTGCGGATCCGGTTGGACGCAAAGATCGACGCTTTGGAAAAGAATGTTTCAGAAGATGGAACGGTTGAGACTCCGTAGCATACTTGTATTGTCGGTCTATCCTACTGGTCAAAGACATACTTGACTCTCGAGTGCCGCCTGCGTTCATTGTATTATTTCGACCGTAAGTTCACTGGGTGTGACCTGTAACCACGTAGATTCATCCGGCGGATATTCAGCCGCCACTGCGACCTGTGACCCTTATTTTTTTCGTTCATTCAATACAAAGTTCAACCCCAAAGGAATTCCCAACCAGGGCGATTTGGGGCATATTTGAGCCTGAGAAGGTGAAAAATGGCCACCATCTGCCATTTTCTCGGTCCTAATCGGGTTTCATAGGTGATGCCGCCCTAGAACGGCCATTAACCTGTAGAAAAATAAAACGGAACCAGATTGAACCGTTTTCTGGGATCAAATGAACATGTAATGGGGTCCGGAAGGAAATCCCGCTTTTTAGGCATTTTCTTGTATTTTTCAGACGAATGAGCACCAAATTCAGACCCCTGGTGACCTGTGACCCCTAAAAAATCGCTCAGTTCAGCGGTCGCTGTGACCTAGTGACTGAGCCTATAATAGTACAGTGGTACTCTTCCGTTCTCGAGACAAAATAGTATCAGTGGTCGCAATTTCGCCGGTTCGTTTTGGGTCTCGTTGTAACCCATCAGAATATGTTCAGTCTTGAAAATGCTTTGTATCTTTCTCGCAGAATTGAGATGGCGCCTTAAAGTTGAAAACTATGGGACTGAGGGTTGAAGTGAAGTTCGCACCGGCCTGCACACGCAATAACGATGCTCAGTCGAGAACGAGTAGGTGGGTTCAAAGGAGAGCAATGTATTTGAATCCCTCGAGCATCATTATCACACCCGGTAATCCTGTCTTGTTACACCCAATAGATTCAGTCAACTTTCAAGGCTTTTGGGACACCTACTCATAGTTCCAGTTAAAGTCAATCCTCTCAGGTGGATTTAAGATAAAATCGATCCCGGTTCAATTCGCAGTGAGCTATCTTCGATCTGCAGGGACGTGGTTTGGTTGCAGCGTATCGTCTATCCGGAGGGTGAAGTTAAGAAGAATAAAGCAGAAAGCTGGCTAGGGATGTGGGCTGGCAGCAATCGGGCAAGGAAGGTACTTATGAGCAGAAACGAACCCAGAAAAAATTGTTTTGAACGCTGCATAGCTCGGACCCGAATCGAGCGGGATCCCATTATAATCAGTTTCATCCTATCTGTCGTGGGTGCGGACCATCCGCTACGGGCCTTCAGAAAGGTATTCGAATACTGGGCGAGGTGGTCTTGTATCATCCAAAAGAAGAACGAACTGTGCATCGACTCCATATCACAGGAGGCAAAACATGGGGCATGTGCACTTTACATACCATGGAGGCATCATGCCAGGCATGTGGCAGGCATGTACCCAGGCACTCAACAATGAACTTCACCCCGGATATATCAATAGTTAGTAACCGCTGCTGACCACAGTGTTTATATTTTGTACCTAAGCTCACGCGGGCGGTTTTCGAGCCGAGCTGTCGGAAATATATGAGGTGTTCATTTTCTCCATTCCTGCCTCAACCTGCTATGGTCAGGTCCAGTTTCTGGGACGCGTAGGCAGCAGCCACAAGCCTGACGAGATTACAGGAACCATGCTAAAAATAGGACTCACAAAGACAACAAAGAGGTATTCGACCCTGCTATCATTCCCGGTGCTTGTCTTTGTGTTATCAGTCATGCCCGAACACATGCCATGCGACTGCCTGGGTACATGCTCCCCACATGCCTGTAAGGCATGTAACGTGCACATGCGCCAGGTTTTGCCCGCTGTGTATGTCACGCACAAGGAAGAGATTGGGAGAGTGGAAGGTGGGATACTCACTATCATGCAAGATTGCAGATATGGATCCGGATCTGAGGCAAAATAAATAAAATGAGCGGAGTCCGTGCGAACGGCCTAGTCCCGAGTCGAACGGGCCACTGGATGGTATAAGAAGCTATCCCCACACGGTGTGAGCGCGAACCATGGCTACCAGGCGCCCTGAGAGGTATGTGAGTAATGGCCGAGGCGTGGTTGAATTGAGAGTATTCGAATTTATCAGCGACGGTGGTCGGTTGCAGCGGCTCGTCACTCTGGAGGACACAATTGAGGGATCCGGCTGAAACGTTGAGCAGGCGGCAATCGAAAAAGGCAGGTATCAGCAGAGACGAACCAGAAAGAAAATTATCTCTTCCCTATGGCCCAGCCCCGAATCGAACGGGCGTCCCGCTGGAGTTGCATCAGTTATATAGACCCAATTTGTCGTGGGAGCAGACCATCCCCTACCGGGCCTTCTCTGAGGTATTTGAGGACTGGGACAAGTGTGATCGAATTGGGGATGGATGTGGTTCGTTGCAGCGTATCCTCTCTCCGGAGGGTGAAGTTAAGAAGATTGAAGCAGAAATTTGGCTGGAAGTAGGATGACCAGAAACGAGCCCAAGAAAGAGACACCGGCCACCTTAACGCTCAGTCCCGAATCGAATGGGGAACCCACTATAATCACCAGACTTCCATCCGATCTGTGAGTGCGGACCATCCGGTTGAGGATTGTGTGAGATGCAATCGAATCTCAGGTACTTACTTGGCGCTATAACGGCGTCTCTCTGGGAAAACTAAATTAGCTGAGGGTTACACATCGCTGATATTGTGGGAGAATGCACAGAAGTGTCCCAAATCGATGCCGGGATAGTTGGCAATGGAAGGGAGGAAGAATGAAAGAAGAATAAAAACAGGCGACGTACACACCTAATAACTCGGCCCCGAATCGACCGGGCATCCCACTGCCATTGTTCGATATTACTTGTCGTGGGTGCGGACCATCCGCTACCAGGCCTTCTGAAAGGTGTTTGAGTACTGGCTGAATTGAGGGAAAGTTGGAGGACGAACTGAGGTTGCTGTGCGGGGATGGGAGATGCCGAATCGAGCGCTTTTGTTCCTCGAGCACAGGCAGGGATAGAAAAAATGAGGTCCATTAATTCATGGTCTAGTCCTGAATCGAACGGGATCCATTTGAAAATGAAGTTGCCAAACCATTTGCCGTGGGTGCGGACCATCCAACACCGAACCGTCTATAGTTTACTGATGGAATACACGAGGTGCGGTAGGAGAGCGAAGTTACAATACCGGACACGAACCGTCCAAAAAAAACTCTCATTCAGCATGGCCCAGTCCCGAATAGAACGGGCATCTCACAGAAATTGCTAGGCACCCGGCAACTTGTTGTGGGTGCGGACCATCCGCTACCGGGCCTTCTCTTAGGTACTCATAGACTGCGCCAGGTGTGCGCGAATTGAGGGAGGTGACTGGATATATCGTCTCGTCTTCCATGCTAACAATCCGGGGACTCGACAAGCCAGCATGAGCCTGTGTTCCAGCGCCGTACAGAGAGAGAGTCTCTCTTGAACCAAACAGCGGCCGTGGTGTATTGAGGTAGATACGGAGGCAGGAAGAACAGAACGCTAGAGAGCACAAGAGACTGGATTGCGCATCTGGGTCGAAAGCGGGCATCGGGAAGCGGGCATGGAGCGGTGTTGGCGCTAATTGACTAGCCAGAGAGCGTGGTACAGGACGGGCGAGGTTGAATCGAATTGGATCCTACTTACGTGGAACGAAGCAAGACAAGAGTCGCCCAAAAGGGGAACCAGGTGATGCCATCAGCCCGCCTCCTTCTGCTCTTCGTTTTTCTCTGTTTATGGTTCGCTTCCCGTAATACAATACAGACTAGACATTGCCAGTTGGGCTTCCCTTGTTTTGGTTTGCATGCCGTCTCTTGCGCCGGCGCGCAGACTACGGCGTTCGAGTGCCGCCGCACAGGGTCATCTCGCCGACGCACTCGAGGTGAATCGTCCTCCCGTCTCGTCTCCCTATCTGTTCCCACACCGCGCGCACGCCCCTCCAATCTCAAGCACACGTTCCACGCCGCACATTCCTACCCTCACGCCGCCTCTCCGCTACTCAGATCTCCGCGCTCCTCCGGAGCTCCTCCGCCTCTCCGCGCTCACTCCGCGCGTTCCTGCGCCGCTCCATTCGCGTCCCTACCCCTCCTTGCCTCTCCCATTCCCTTCCCCGCACTTCCTCTCTCCCTCCGTCCCCGCCTCGCCCTATCCTCCTCGTCCTTCCCCTCCGCCCTGCCCCTACATCCACTCCTCCCCACTCCTCCGTCATGGCTCTCGTTCGCGATGGCTAACTCTCTGTTCACAGCCTACTGTCCAGGCGGCGACGAACCTCGAATGCCGAAAGGCGAATCAAGATGGAAGATGGAATCCGCGACCAGGGAGGGACGCGACGAGCCGGTGCGTTATCCTTCCCACCTCATGCCCCTTGTGCTTATACCGACTGGATAGCCGAAGCCCGCGAGCGCTCACACCTATGCGATCCCTTGCTGTGGATCTGCTCTTTCCTTCGACTTCTGCGACCTCGCATAGGACGCCCAGCGCGCTGCGAAGGAGGCTGCGTGCTCATAGTCTTCGTCGCATGCGGCTGTGGGCTTTGATTTCTACACACGCCGCCGCCGCCGCCGCCGCCGCCGCCGATGCAGACGGCACGAGCGCGGCATCCGGATCTCTTGGAGGTTGGATGGAGGCGCTTGGACGCCGCGCGCGGTATTCTTTATTCCGGCATCGAGGGTATCATCCAGTACGTCCTCCGCTTCGGTTTCTTCCTTACGCGAGCCCGCCGACACCATCTTGCGTTCCTCGCTGCAGACCTCGCTCCAATCCCCGATGCATATGAGGACGCCGGCGCGCGTATGAGCGCGATATCCCCGCTGCGAAGGTGCGTCCCCCTCCTCCTTGCACTGCCGGGCGGATCCTGACGCCCCTTTCTCCCCTTGCTGCAGACGGCGCGCGGTGGAGCTCCTGGGTGGGCGCACGTTCCTACCATCGAAGGTGCGGTCTTCCGCTTGCACACGAGCGCGAGCCCGCTGACGCCCTCTTTCCTTTCCGTGCTGCAGTGCAGCGCCCGACCTCGATGGAGCCCTCGGCCTCGCAGATGAGGACGCATGGCGCGGTACTGTTTTCATTGGATCGCGACGAAGGGCGCGCTATCCTTCTCTTAGCATCGAGGCAACGTGGTCCGCGTGCACGCAGCCGCACGGACGCTGACACCCTCTTTCATTCTGTAGAATTCGACCCCGCGGCGCAGTGCTGGATCTTGAGCGAGACATCGAGGAGCGGACGAACGACGGGCGCGTTTTCTGGGGATGGATGCGGACCTCAGGTGAGCCGTCCTCTTTCTTGCACGCGGCCGCACTGACGCCGTCTACAGCGACGTGGAGCGTCGGCAAGAGGAGAGCATATCTCACGCATCGACACCGACGCACTCCGTCCATCGCAGACGCTGCTGCTTCCGTGAGTCGCAGACGCCCCTTCCGGTTTTGAAGCCAGCCGCGGGACCCGGAGGCGATGTGTGTCCGGCGGGATGTGGGGTGGAGCGCAAGCGACGCCGCCGCTCCGGATCCGCCGGAAGTGTGGCCAGTACAGCGCATCGGCTGGGCCGCGAGGTGGGCGGAAGGAAAGAGTGGATCGGGGCGGAGGAAAGACGGAGAGAAGCGCGAAGCTGTGGAAGGCGGGGAGGGAGGGAGGGAGGAATAGTCGGTAGGCTCGCGTTCTCCCTTCACGGCCTAGCGCTGACACTGGGTTTCTGCAGCGGTGCGCGTTCCACAAGCTGCGGCGGGGACGGACATGTACAGGCGTCGGGGAGCGCGCGCTTGTCCCTGCGCACTGACGTGCGAGTGCATACATACCCCGCAGGACCCTACGCGCTGCGACGCGCTTCGTTGGCGGGCCCGCATCGACGCTGGTGGCGCTGGATCCACTAGGACGGGACTGAGCGGGAGCGGAGGACGTGCAGATGGAGCAGAACGAGGACGCTTGTGTGAAGGGAGCGGGGCGTGGGGGGAGGGAGGAGGGATATTCGGTGCGCTCGATTCTTTCCGTCGCGGTCTAGCCCTGACGCTGCGTTTCTCCAGCCCAGACGTGGACGTACACGCATCGCGGGAGTGTGGCGTGCACGGAGGAGCGGGACCGAGGGGAGGACGAGCGTAGCGAGAGGGCTTGGCGAGAGAACTGGATTGTGGAGAGAGAGAGGAGAGCTCACTTAGCAGTCGGTGCGTTATTCCCTCCTGCGCATCCCCGTAGACGCGCTGGCGCTGACGCCGGCTTTCTGCAGCTGGACGCGTTTTGAAGCGCGTGCTTGAACACGCACCGCATGTCGTGGGGCGTGATCTTGCGATGCTTGGATGGATGCAGTGGAGCGCGACGACAACGGAAGGCCTCGGGACGGTGCTGACCTGGGCCTCGGGGGCGGTGCTGGTACTGGATCCCGAGGGGCTCGAAGTGCCGATTGAGCTCGCGCGGGCAAGGGCGCGAAGATGCGGTGGAACTCCGCGAGTTTTGGCGCATCTCAGAGCTCGCGCATGCATGCATGCGCCACGGCGCTCGCGGTGCGCGAACTGTCTACGGTGCTCTTCCCGGATCTCGAGGGGCGCGGAGCGCGGGGGACGGAGATGGAGTTCGAGATGCGAGGGAGCTGGACGACGCGCCGCGTGTTTTGCAGGCCTCGCGGAGCTGGTGCAGGGGTGGATCTCTTAGGCGGCGCAGGAGGAGGTGTGTCACTCCCTCTCCTGTACATTCCCATAGACGCGCTGACGCCGGCTCTCTGCAGCGCGTACATACGTTGGGGGAACGCTAGCCTTTCTGTGAGAGAAACGGGGTATACGCGAGCTACTAAGAGAGGACTCAAATCAAATCAAAATTCATTTTTGAGTGCGCGCGGGCCCCAGGGGGCCCATGTAGCACTATATCTAAGTGTACGTACTAAGAGAGGACGTAACACGTGTACGAACGAGAATGAATATATTTGAGTTCGGGAACCCTCGTATAATCAGTGAACCGAGACGTGGGAACTTGAGTGATAGCTTCACCAAGTTCCAACCGTGATTCTAATTCTAACTCCAAGTCTAGCAACCTGAGAGTAAAAACAGACGAGAAACTCTAATCGCCGCAAAGTCTAGCAAAATTGCTGCAGAAGTAGATAATATCCAGGTATACTGAAAGCCTAGCAACGAACAGTAAAAGCAGACTAAGTGTCAAGATAGTGAGCTAGCTGCTCGACTTGGAGAGGTCACACAGATGTACAGGTTCAAAGGCAGTGTATTAGCAAGGTAAGATTGGTTGTCTACAGGAGGAATACACTCCTCTTTATATACTACTGACTACTCGCCAAGTCATAGTTCAATGACTCATACTGACTCAAAGTGACTCGAACCCGCAGAAAAGTAGGGCTGGAGTCACGAGGCAGTGTTGAACCGTGAGAAGATAAATAATAGTACGGTGCCGGTGCATAGCTATGAACTGAGAATGCATGGAGACTGCTGTATGTAGCACATAATTCTGGGTACTAAAAAGTCGATAGCTATAAATAAATTGCCAGTATCCATCAAACTCTCAGCTGGCGCTGGACCTGGAAGGAGGCGAAGTGGGCGAGCCGCGACGTGTGTTACTCCTTCCCCGGCTCGGTACATGATCGTCCTGGAACGAGCGCGAGGATGCGGAGCTCCGAGTCTGTGTGCATGCGGAGCGGGGCCTCGATGGCGCAGAGAGCTGGGTGCACGGTCGTCTTGGGTCGAGCAGCCGCGACGCAAGCGGAGGCGGAGGTGGAGGCGGAGGCGGGACGCTCCATCCCCGTCTTGTCCTACGAGTACCGAGTCGAGTCCCCAGCCCTGGTCCGCTGTATTCCGTACAGCGGAAGTCGACGTATGGGCGAGCTGAGAATGACGGGGAGTGCTGCCGCTTCTGTGGCGAGGGGAAGAGTGGAAGGGTGGGGGAGATGGAGGAGGGGGCTGCAGCGGCGCAAGGAGTGGAGTGGCAGACTGCAGGGGATGGGGGAAGGACGACGCGTCCTGCCCCGGGGCCGGGCGTGTCCTTGCGGCGATCGGCCCAGGCTCAGTTCCCGGCGTCGCGCTGGCTCTTGCTCCAGCGTTGGATGACCGCGAGGCGATGGCGTGTGTGCGGCCGGCGGGGAAGGTTTGTCCGCCGCGCATTGTGTTCCTCGCGCCACGTCGCCTCCTCGCCTCTGGCTTCCATTTCCCTACCTTCGTTTCCTACCCTTGATTCTCGTTGATTCTCCCCTTGGGTTTTCATCGACCTTTATTTTCTGGTGTTCTTCAGGGGCGGTGCCGCGCCAGCGATGGTGCTTGAGGCTGCTGCGTCCACGGTACTCGGCCCGCAAGAATACCTGTGCTAGCAGCACATTTGTTGTCGGCCGCTGCTAGTCGTTGTCTGGTCTTGCGAGTGCAGCGGGCACGCAGGTCCAGTGGATGATCCTCGTTTCGTGCGGCAGGAATCTGATCGGGTAGTCGTTGGAGTGAGTATGCTGTGGTGTTTTATTGAAATATCAATCTTGTCTCCCCTCGCATCTGGGCATTCTGGATTGTTTTCGCGCGTCGTGCGGTAAAGTTCGCTGAAGAGCCTACTTACGGGTTTAGTGCGACCTCCTGCCTACTTTATGAGACGGATGTACCTCTTCGAGCAGAGATGCTGCATGGGGCTTGGAGGCTTTCACTGTTTCGAGGTGCGTGTTGTGATCTGTTGGGGCACTAAATCCGGTCGCGTCTTGTCACGTTGTGTCCACGTGTTCCTCCTTCTCTCCCTTTTCGGGCTTCACCTTCTCTCATCGACCACTCCCCATCCCCATCCCCACCCCTGGCTGACGTGTCACCCACACTACCTGCAGCGCGTTGTATTCAAGTGCGCTCCACCGTCCGCTGTACACTAGCTAGCACCAATTGCTGATCTGACCGTCGTCTGCAGTGCATTGCCTCCGCGCCCTGCCTTCACCCTTCTCTTCCCTCCTCTAACCTTCTACCCCGCCCCGCTTACGTCCGCATCGGGACATCCTCATCTGAGGACATCCCACGTCCGACGTACGTCCGCTCTTCCGCGTATCCCTTCAACTTTCCTCGATGCCAGCTGACTCGTCCCGCAGCTGTCCCGGCCACAACTCTCTCGTCCTCTTTTGCCCGACTCGCACGCGGGAGGATAGACACACCCCCATCGCGCGGTACCCGACCCGACCCACAGCGCGTCGTCTACCCCGCCCCCTAACGCTGCGCGCTCGCTCCGTCCTGCCCGACGTCGAGGCGCTTCTCCCTGATATCGGTCGGCGGCGGGGTGTCCATCCACCCCGCCAGGCTGCGATGATAATATTCCCCACCCACCCATCGCGAGTACTTCCTTCCTTCCCTTCCGTCTGCATCACACTTGCAGCATTGACTTACCCCTACAGCTACAGCTGCCTGTGCGGCCGCACCACCACCCCCAGCACCCGCTCGGTTCCCCGGTCTGGTCATGGGCGAGGATGAAGATTCCGGATTTGGCCGTGCGCGAGCCCGGGGAGCCGGTCATGCTACTTGCTGGTGTGCGATAAGCGCATGCGGTCGATGTGCATGCAGTAGGACGAGCCGCAGCCGGAGGAGGACGGGAGCGCGAGTGAGCGCGTGTGCAGATGACAATGAGCATGCATGCGTGTGGAGGACGGCGCTGTAGGGCGGGGAGAGGCGGGTCGTGTGGGGATAAGGACGGTGGCGCGAGGATACAGACTCGGAGGAGTCTCAGTCGGGGTCGGAGGCTGAGGAGGGCGAGAGGGGCTTCGATGACGTGGCACCCCTTCCGCATTGTCGCAAGCTAGACTGAGGAGCGTGCGTGCGTGTGGGTGGAGAACGCGTCGGTGCTGCATGACGATGGGCGGCACGCAGGTCGGTGCCCGTTTTCGCTGGGGGGCGGAGGCGGGGCAGCGTGGGTGCCAGTGCCGGTTCCGGGGGGGGGGGGGGGGGGGGGGGTGCTGCGCTACGAGACGCTGTGGTCTGCAACGGGAAACTAGCCGCTGAAGTATTTACCTTTTTCATGATCGAGTACGACCCACGCGCGACGGGCTCTGTACATTCCACCCGACCCCATCGCATGTCCCGGTGTCGTATGTCATAGGCTTGGATGCAGAGCGCAAGTGCCGATATGTACCCCTTGTCATCCTCGCTCCAATATAATTTTTCTTTTCTCAAACAGCTGCATTGCTTTGGACTCGTTTGAATACTTACAAGCGGTCGCCGGCGCTTCGCGCCGGCTCCCACTTACATAGTTTATTTGTTTGTGACTTTTTGTATGCAGAGCAATCTAAGAAAGTTGTTTTGAAATGCTCTGCAATCTGCAGAGTCGGAAATGTGGTAAAGCTGAGGTAAACAATGGTTTTGATTGCGACTCTAATGACTCTTACATACGAGGATGAGGAGGGCAAACAGTTTATAAAGTAAATAAGTTCCCCCAAAAAAATGATCCGCAAGAAGCGGCATTTCATTTAATGAGCCAGCCATCAAGCGTTCGCAGCTCGGCATGCGAGCAGAGCTGAATATAATGATTGCCCTCTGTATGCCGGCCGGATGGCGCCGATGGCGATTTGATGGTGCTAATCTGCCGTGCTGTGGTTATGTGGCGCAATTTAACCATACGGAGATACGGCTTCGGACGGACAGAGAGGCTTAATTTTATAAAGAGAGTGAGTCCCTCATCGCGGCCCGGACTCCGATTGCTTGCTTCTCCCACATTCATCGTGTCGTGCGAAAGTGCGTGCTGTTCTACATGAGGCGCTCAAGGGGACCAGTCTTGCCTTTCAGCTCCAAGTCCACTACGCAGGAATACATCCTCCTCATCCTTTCTGTGGGCGGCTCTTTCTGCTGTGTAATCTTCGCTCGTGGCTCACATAGTGTCCCACATACATAAGATCGGTGCTGTAACAATCCATTTTGATCATGTCTCGCCAGGGTAATGAATCCAAGACCATCAATTACTACATTTCTGGTGCGTAGGGAGATTATGGGGACGGCAACATCATGATTTCGTGTCTCCAGGAGGCAAAGGGGGCGAGGGTGGAGGGGGCGGCGTAAAGGGTGGCGGCGGGGGTACGGGGGAGGGCCCCACCGTGAATTTTGACAACTCCACAAATTATTTGTATGTCGGTGAAGTGTCCTCGAGGATTTACTTTCAGAGTTAGAACAGACATATATCGACATCGATGGGCTCGATGAATCTGACAAGGCCAACTGGGGGCCTCTTGTCCAGTTCATTCACGGCTTATGTCATCCCACCAAAAATGCACCGCAGCTCCTGTTTACCAGTCAACCACTTGAGGAATTCCAGAAAGCATTGAAGGATGTAACCTTCATCAAGCTTGGTTCCGCGGTTTCAACTGGCGGCATTAGATCCTTCGTTGGCAGCGAAGTTCCCGGGGTTGGAAATTGGGCTAGTGATGAGAAGGATGCGAGGGATGTCATGGAACAGATTGTGCAGAAGAGCGACGGAATGTCGGTCCTCTCGTCACGCTGTAATTTGTCCGCGAGCTAACTTGCATATCCAGGTTTCGCATGGCCGCGGGTCTTCTCATTGAACTGCGTGGTTGTTATTTCAGAGACGAGGTGGAGGAGACCCTCGCCGCCCTCCCAGCTGATCTGTTCGGGATTTACGGCCGTTTCTTAACCCGGGCAAAAGATTCTCTCAAAAAAACAGTTTTCATCCAAGCAATTTTCTGGTGGCTTGTGTTTTCTGCCAGACAAGCTACATCAGGCGAACTGGCAGATGCCATTGCATTCCGCCTATCTGATTCCGATTTTGACTTTTCCGACCTGGCTAAATCCATTTACGACCCGAATAGATGTCGGGGCAACTCTGACATCTTCAAGTTGTTAGAGGGCCTGATCGTGATCAAAAACGATGGGTCGGATAAACCGTCAATCGCTCTCCCACATTCGTCTGTCAAGGATTATATCCTTTCCCCCCAATTCCAGCAGGAATTTGGGGCAATTATTGACCTTACGAAGGAAGTCTCCCACAAATTTACTGCCCAAACTTGTGTCCGCTATCTCCTCATTTTTGCCGACAACAACCATTCGATGACAAAGGACACTACCAGACTACCCAATGTCGTTGTATGCCGCAGAATATTGGTTCCATCACCTGCGGCTTTGCAATGACAAGGACCGGGAGGCGCTACTGCCCTCGACAATGTGTCTGCTGGAGGATGGAAGCAGCCAACATACTGCTTTGTACCAATTGCGTCCCTTCCCTTCGTTCAAAACCCGTGCTTGGGATGGACCCATATCACACTTGTGTATGTGTTCTGAAATGGGCTACACTGGGGGGGTGCGGTCTCTGCTCGTCGAGCGCAGCACATTTGTCGACGAAGCTGTCACATATGGCAAGATTGCGCTGCATCTCGAATCAGAGAAGGGGCACCTCGATGTCGCGCAGCTGCTCATCGAGCACAGCGCATCTGTCGACCAAGCTGCCAAATATGGCAAGACTGCGCTGCATCTCGCATCGGAGAAGGGCCACCTCGATGTCGCGCAACTGCTCATCAAGCACAGCGCATCTGTTGACCAAGCTGCCGAAGATGGCAGGACTGCGCTGCATCTCGCATCGGAGAAAAGTCACCTCGATGTCACGCAGCTGCTCACTGAGCACAGCGCATCTGTCGACCAAGCCACCAAATATGGCTGGACTGCGCTGCATCTCGCATCAAAGAAGGGTCACCTTGATGTCGGACGGCTGCTCATCAAGCACAGCGCATCCATCAACGAAGCCACCAAATCTGGCTGGACTGCGCTGCATCTCGCATCGGAGAAGGGTCACCTCGATGTCACGCAGCTGCTCATCGAGCACAGCACATCCATCAACCAAGCCACCAAATGTGGCAAGACTGCGCTGCATCTCGCATCGGAGAAAGGTCCCCTCGATGTTGTGCAACTACTCATTGAGCACAGCGCCAGCGCATCACCCGAGCGGCCAGCGGGTGAGCCCCCGAACACCAATGCACGTCTGCCGTCCCCGCAGTCTGACCGCCAAGATGAGACTAGTGTTGCCGCGGCTCGGCTATGGCTGGCTCGGCTTGGCTTTTGATGGCTTCCGAGCCATCAGCTGCGGAAGCCGAGCCGAGCCATTTATAACTGGCTGGCTCACACGGCTTCGGCTTGGCTCCGGCTTAGCTGCGGCTTCAGCACCCTTTACGTCCTTGCGCCGTACTGGCTCTCTACACCCGATCTACACCTTCCCTGCTTGCTCTGTACAGCTCTGTACCGCCTAGAACACTTACTCCAATTGTATCTGAAGCTAAAAGTCTCTCGCAGTGAGTTCAAATCCGTCGTATCCGATACGGCGGATTTGCGGCCAGGCTCGCGGTCATCGTCGAATCAAGCAAGTACACCCTCGGTGCTCAAGCAAATGTACAACGGTAAAGGTGAGTATTCATCTCTGTTCTCTCGGGGACTGGAGCGTGAGGCTGAGAAGGTCCCTTGAACTGACGGCGCGTTCCTTTCCCCTCTCCACTAGTCAAGCTTGTGCTCGTCGCCGGTAATGGTGCACCTCTGCGCAAATCCGAGCCGGAATACTGCACCATACTCTCAGAAGCGACAGTGTACCACTTCTCCGGCACCAACGTCGCACTGGGTACCACTGATGGTTTCCGTGTCGGGTATGTCGTACCGTGCTCTTAGCAAATTTCTTTCTTACCTCCTCCGTTCAGCAGTCATGACCATCTCCGCCGTCTACTGCGGTGCATGCTCCTCTTTCCCTCTTCCCAGTTTACTGACGCCCCCCACAGTCCTCTCCCTCCGCGCCTTCGCCGAGCTTCTCTCCGCGCACCCCGCCCTCACCCCGCGCGCTACCTCTCCGCCTCTCCGCCTCTCCGCCCCCGCCCTCACCGACCGGCTCCTCACCGCGCCCCTCGCCGCCTTCACCATCGCATTCACCATCGCCCTCAATGCCACTGCGTCCCCCTGCGCCGTGGGTCTCCTTCACCGACACGCACTTCGACTTTCGACGCATCGTGCCACGCTTTGCGTGGGCGGCGGACGAGAGCAGTCGCGTCGCGGTGGAGCTGACGTGCTGGGCTTCTATCAATGCGGCGTTCTGGTGTGCGGCGGCGCGCACAGGCGTAGAGCGTCCCACATCGAGCGTCTTCGCTCCCGCCTCCTAGACCTCCTCCCACTCCAAGGGCGGCTTCATGCCCTACCCGCACGCCAAGCCCGCCCCATCCCCTCAATCCAAGAAGGAAGCGATCTCCCTCCCCACATACTCCTTCAACAGAACGGGCTCCTTCACGTCCTTCGTGTCCACCACCGCCCCCACTGCGGACCTCCAGCGCGCGCCGTCGACGTCGAGCTCGCGCTTCGTCGAGGGGCTGGAGCACGACGAGCCGCTGACGCCCGCGACGGCGGTGTCCCTGGCGAAGACGTCCGCGACGGCGACCTCCTTCGGGGACACCCTGCTGCCACTGCACGTTGCGTGGCACGCCGCCGCGTACCCCGCCTCGCCGTCGACGTACACCTTCACCGCCGTCTCCGATGGCGGAGCGGGGGAGGAGTGCACGGGGACGAAGAAGCCCAATGGTCCCCTGCGTCGGACGCACGCTTGATCCAGCGGGTGCCGCTGGATGGGAGGGACGGCGCACGTGCTCGCTCGTATAGATAGTCCTCCCTCCACTCGATGAGATGAGACCCCCGCACGATGTGCTCGTTACGTTCATTCCGCTGTAATCTAGTCCGTATCACTAGTTCCCCTTCCTTTCTTAACTCAATGAATAAATCCAAGTTGCGTGCATTCAGTTGCATGTGAATCAAACTTGAGGTGCGAGTCAGCGAGTCGTAACCCACGAGCCGGTAGGTACGCCCACAAGACGCGAAGACACGTCCCGTTCATCCGGATGCCGCCTCGATGCAGTGGGTATGTCGAGAGTAACGACAGTAACGACGGCCGAGTTTGATGTTGATGCCACAGCAAATGCAGGGGCGAGAGCATCTTGCGAGAGTTCCATTGGGTGTTCAAGGGATTGGTGAGGTCCTGACAGCGCCTTGAGGGCCAGACGAGCTCAGACGGCAGGTAAAAGAGCTGGAAAGCGCTTTGACAAAAATAGGCGGAAGCCATCAGAAGCCGCGGCTAAGCCGTCGTGTGAGCCGGCTTAAGCCGCAGCCAAGCCACTGGAGCCGCCAAGTAATCGGCTTGCTCGGCTCGGCTTATTTTTGGCTCGGCTTGATCGGCTAGCCAAGCTAAGCCGAGCCGCGGCAACACTAGATGAGACCGTGGCTTTAGTCTCCTAATAAATGTTTGATTACAGGACTACAACTTGAATATGTCTTTGCTTTTACAGTTAAGGCTCTCTACAGAAGCAGTCTGGTTTAAGCAGGAAGGACGGACACTGTAAAGCGAATCCGAGTGTGTTGAAAGCAGCAACGTGAGGACCGAGAATCGTAATCGTGATAGTTGCAGGTAAGGTGATGCATAAGAACAGTTGCGATGTGAGAAACAAAATGTGTTCCAGGATGGCTTGTGAAAGAGATTGGACCAAATAAAAAACACAGTCCTTCTTGTGAGTGAACCTCTCACTCAAAGAGTCATCCCGGCAGGAACCAGTAATGAATGCTTGGATGAACCAACGGCAATGCCAGTGCCCGGCTCCAGCTGCCAGAATTGCATTGCGAGGATCGTAGGGTAGGTGAGCAAGGAATGGGCCTACCATGCATGTTTCGGTGATAGTGAGGAGTGACCGCCCGAGATGAGATTCAGCCAGTGAGGATTCAGTTCGTCGAATGCCGGTTATTCTGGAACCAGATCATCATCCCAGGAAGGGAAAGAAGGAAGTTTCGTGAAGGCAGAAGGTATGTAGCCGCGCCGCCTGGATGGAACTAACGAGCAACCACACGAGTTTTTCAAGCGCGTAGGAGATTGGATGAAGAACGAGCCTGGCCACAAAGACCAAGTCATACTTGTATTGCCGGTCTATCCTACCGTTCAAAGACATGCTTGACTCTCGAGTGCCGCCTGCGTCCATTTACGGTACTATTTCGACCGTAAGTTCGCCGGGTGTGACATAAGGCTCCAATCATTTAGTTATCATGTAGAGATCTGCCCAAATTTGATGGAAACGGTAAAAAAACGGTTTGAAACCGTTTAAAAATGGTATTTTGCAGATAGGTTTTCCAACGGCTTCTACCTGCATTCATTGCCCCCTCTATTCCTTCCCAATCAGTCTTAGTTGCCTTGATACTTTAGCTATGAGATTGACCACATAGGTCCTAGCCTAGAATCTCGACAGTGCACCTGCATAGCGCTCTGCGCCAACTCGCCCTCAGGCTCGGTCCAAGGGTGGTTGGAAGATTGGTAAGTGACTTCGATGATCGACCTGCACGCATACCAATATATACTGAGCTCAATGAAGAGCCTATAATGCCCTCAATCTTGGGTGCAGACCCAAGGTGTGAGGTTACTGTCGAGGGTGGTGAGCGCAGGCGGGCCGCCATCACCGGCACCAGAGCGCGCCATCAATCACGTGGAAAGTTACTAAATCGGGATGTATCCCGCCTCTTGAGCGTCGCATCGGCCATGGAGGGTAGGAATCACTTGAATCCCGACTTGAAGAGAGTCCCTGGCCTCTCAGACTCCATGGTGTGCTCAGGATTTGTATGCCCAAGCTGTGGTAGCAATGTGACAGGCAAGTGAACCGTTTGAACCGTTTGTTTACTCACATCCAAGAAAGAAAAATCTCGACCTAGGTCGAA
Source organism: Mycena vulgaris (assembly GCA_029204335.1). NCBI lineage: Eukaryota > Fungi > Basidiomycota > Agaricomycetes > Agaricales > Mycenaceae > Mycena > Mycena vulgaris. The sequence goes on from JARGYA010000553.1 coordinate 54,379, forward strand.
AGTTAAGCTGAATTTATAAAAATCAGTACACAAACCATTTTTTTTTTGAAAGCACAAAAATATGTTGTACCTAAATTGGAACAGAAAGAACTGCAATCAGCGGCTCTTTCAAAACTTGAAGCTTGAGTCATTGTCAGTAAGACATGAAAGCCTCACTGCAAGGAGTTCTTTCAGTTGTGCAACCGCGCAAACACTCGGTCAACAGGCTCTGACTTTTCAGAGTCAGACCGGCACACCCCTAAAAAAACCCCAGAGATCACGCGGTTAAAATTACTTATTTTGCTACAATACATATTTATAGTGTGAAAAAGGAGGGAGAGTAAAATTTTGAGTATTAAACACGTCATAGACCAGCGCGACTCGAATTGATGGGGCCGGACTTGCCGATCAGTTTGCATCAAAAACCAAATAGTAGACCACAGTACCAGTGGATTTTAATAATCTTTTTAGTGGAATCCCCTTGACTTCACCTAGTGTTCCTGTCATAGTGTCAAGTATATACCCTTACTTAGTTGTTCCCGCTCACTTGTCCCTCATGCTTGTTTACTATCTTGCCTTCCTCCCTTTTTGTTTTGCTCTGTTGTTTAGTATTTATGATGTCCAATGTCCGGTATATACAGTATTAGCTTTGAATTCACATGTTTTAAAAAGAGGTCTAGATTTTCAAGTCCTCATCTGACTTACAGCTCTTTGTGGAACTTAGGGCGCGAGCGTTTTTCTTTTTCCTTTTTGGGCACTTTTTGATCCTTTCGACTTTTCGGCCGCCCTGAGCTCAGTTCTCACTCGTTTCCTTCGGAAGTATGGTCAATCGAGTGGCATCGTGAATAGGGAGCTTGTGCCAAAGCGGCATGCAGCTTTTTATAAATAGTACCTGGTAATCAAATTCTGATACCCCAATGCTATTACAAAGTCGTAATGGCCTTTAGAGAGGAGGAAAAAAAAAGCTGCATACCGCTTTTTGCACAATCAAAAAGCGGCATGCCGCTTTGGCACAAGCTCTCTAATATGGAGCGATATGCCTCCTCAGATTTTGCATATGCGCCTAGGGATCACTCTCTGAGTCACAAAATGAGCTTTATCTGGGCATTTCTGGTCATCTTTCAACATTACCGCTGCCCCGGGCGCATTTCTCGACCGTTTTCTACGGGAATGAAATCATTCGATCCGGATTAGGAATCAGGAGCGATATCCCACCTCAGAATAGCAACGCAACGTCGAAATCGAATTTATGGCAAGTATCATCAGGCTTCCTGCAGCTTCTGAACATGTACGCTCTAGGCTCAGATTGAGCGACTTTTGAGATGTCGTACCTTTCGCAGTTAGGGAGTAACTTGTATGCTTGGATTGAGCCGGCTCACCCAGTACAATATGCAATGCACAGTTCCGCATCCATTGTATTTACTTTATCACAAATTCTAGTGCTGTGGAAGAATCTTAATATCGGCGCTCTGGAAAGCTACGGAGGCTCAACCCTTTGCCGGAAGAATATATCTACTGCCTTAAATCGGCCGGAAACGACTGCAGTCGCGCGCGCGACGCGTCCCGGCTACCATCAGTCACAATCCACGTGACGTGAGCTCTGACTGATGGTGGCCGGAATGGCGGTTAGGACGCGTTGTGCGCGCGACAGCAGCTGTTTCTGCTGTATTTAAGCCGAGTGGTACGCTTCTTAGACGCCGGGGTGGGCCCTCGCAGATGTACAGAGTGCCAACTTCGAAGATCCTGCCACTGTCTGCAGGGTAAAGACTATGGATGGTCTGGAGGGTGGAAATGTACACTACATATGTTGGAGACTGAATTGCCTCAATCCAAATACTCAGGGTACTATATAATGCATCAAAGCATAGCATATCAAAAAATTACAATGCCCAGGTCCCTCAAACCGATTATAGAGCGGGGATGCGCAGAGGCTGCAGCAAACCTGATGAGGTGTACCATGAAGCTCACATAAACGCCGCACCACTATTCTGAACCGTCATATCGCTCCGTTTTACCAATGGGAATCCAATGGTTCTACTCCCGGCGGAAACGGACGCGAAATGTTGACAAACTATCAAAAATGATCGGATAAAATTGACTTTGCAGCTCACAAAGTGGATTTTGGAGGCATAATAAAATACGGAGGAGACACATCACTCCATATTCATGATGCGAGTCGATTTACTATACTTCCGAAAGAATTGAGTGAGAACTGAGCTCAGGGCGCCCACGGGGTGTCAGATCTCTGGATCGGACACACTGATCCGAGTACCCCCCCCCCCCCCAGATGGGGAAAACGCACAGCATCTCTTTCCGCCAACAAACCTCCGCGCGCCACTGGCCACACTCACGTCGCGCCTGGCCTGGGGCACCAGACTCCGGCTTGTTTTGGGCCCAGCTCAACTAGGCACTCATTCTGCGCTCACACTCACATCAAACTACGTAAACCACGAGCTATTGGACGGCTGAAAATGCTGTAAATACTGCAAATAACACTTCTTCTGTTGATTCAAACGGCGCCGGGCCAGGCCTGTCCCAATTTCATGCAAATATTTCAAACTATAACTTCCGTCCTTGCTCTACACCAAATACCATTGACGATGTGTTTGCTCGCCGCCTGGAAATCACACGTCACGATGGGCATCTGCTATGTCCAGAATGTGGAAAAATATTCGACCTGGGTGCCAATGAAGTTGATGTTTTATGAGCCTATTCTATGAATTACCTATGGGAGCCCCCATCCACCAAGAAATCCACCAATTTAATAGTGCATTTCCCAAGTAGAAATCGGCAGCGTCGGCACAGACATCAGCACAGCCGCCACGCGAGCCGATGGCTATGTCTGATCCAGAGATCTGACACCCCTTGGGGCGGCCGAAAAGTCGAAAAGGATCAAAAAGTGCCCAAAAAGGAAAAGAAAAAATTGCTCGCACCCTAAGTCACTGCTGGGATTGAAATCTTTTACCTATAGAAAACTGGCCTAGAAGTGTGTTGTTCACTTTCCTTACCCAACTTTTACTTGAGAAGAAATGAAGGAAAATCCAATGTATTTCTTTTTGACTTTCTGGAAGAAAAAGATGAAATCTTTCCTGTGGAAAACCTTCTGGTAAAATCTGGAATCTTTCCCGGATTTTTCTGTGGGAAAAAGACAGAATTTTACCTTGGGAAAAAGTTGTAAATAAAGAAGCTTCCTTTGTTCTTTGTGGTTTCCTTAGGAAAAGATGGCCTTTTTCCCAGAGAAAAATCTGGGAAAGAGCCTAGATCTTTCCAGAAGGTTTTCCACAGGAAAAATCTTATATTTTTCTTTCAGAAAGTCAAAAAGAAATACATTGGATTTTCCTTCATTTCTTCTCAAGTAAAAGTTGGGTAAGGAAAGTGAACAACACACTTCTAGGCCAGTTTTCTGCAAGTAAAAGATTTCAGTCACAGCAGTGAGTTGGATAGTACAGAGTGGGAGAGTGGTGTAGTGGGTCAATGTGGTGCAAAGAAGTTTTTTCTTGTTGTCTCCCCTCATCTCAACTCCCGGTCAATGTCGGGACGGCCCTCGGGGGCTCCCCCCGAGTCTCTTCCTTTTTGTCTCACCCACCCACACCTACACACCTAATATTTTTTCCCTCACCTACCTCTTGCGGGCTAGCTGCTTCACAATTGCTACAACAACAGTTTTTCTACCTACTTACGGCTTTTACGGACACCTAGTTACCGCCTTTCTCTTACTGTCGTAGATATCAGCTCGAGCTTTATGGTCATCATGCACGCGCACATGGCCACAGCAAGAGAACATTGACAGCTGCAGCGCAGCCGGGTCCACCCCGCTGCGCCCACGCTCCCTTCGTCCTTTCACTCCTCGGCAAACTTCGGGACTCGGGCATTGATCTACAAAGAGCTGTAAAGTCAATTCTTCCCAGTGATCACCACACTCGAATTTCAGGCAAGCCTCGGAGTGTTCGAATTTCAAACACTCCACTTGTTCAGATTGGATGCTTTGCAACACAGTTGGACTTGACAGTGCTGGCAACGTACCTTGTCACAGAGTCACATGATGCACCCACTAGAAGCTCTGGGTAAATACCACTGGGTGAATATGGCAGAATTAGTGATATTTCTGGTGTGGGAATGAAGGCTAATTATACAAGCTTGAAGGGAAGAACTTCTAGGGCCTCTGCCGTGGGACTAACAAGAGGATATGCACCGGGCTCCGCTCAGCCACGAGATTGATGCAGATATATAATTCCATTTCTTTTCTTCTTTTGCTGGGACTGGCTGTTTTTGTATGGAGAAAATATAAATCACCCTCGGGAAAAAAAACAGGTAAAGCCAGCATACCAGTGAGCTGGGTGGGGTCGGGCTGCCCAGCTCCTTGCGCACTCCAGAAACACTTCATATGCATGAAATTCAACTTCAAAGACAGGCCCGATGTTGGGGTATTTCCTCATCGACGTTTGAGCTTCACAGATCTGAGGCAGATCAACGGCATGCCGTCCCGAGCTGGAAAATGATATGCACCGATGTAACTATGTAGTCCATCGATCTGGGTGTCGTCCTGCTAGTCAGATGGATTTACTAGATCAAGGTGATCTATGCCTGCAACACAAATGAGTGTTCACCCATCACGGATAGATGAAGACATTGCGAACCACGGTCATAAAATATTTGTCAACGTCGGAGATCCCTACGTTCTTCCAATTGCACAGGATTTACAGTACTTTGAGGTTGTGGCTCCCCCACGCTGGCCGAGGTTTACCGGGATCTGCCGCAGGTCCCACGATTCCATTTCGGCCCAAATAATATACAGAAGCGGGAGCATGCTGCGGTTTCGTTCTGCTGCGTCCTATTTTAGTTCCGGTTTCATGTTTAAGTCGTTTCCCGAGTATCGTCCTCGGGGCCGCAGGGGTTTGAGACGATTCCGTGGGTTGTGGAACTACTAGTAAAACCTTGGGTGTTTTGGGACAATGTTCGAGGGAAAGAACAGTGGACTTGTTATGTATTATGGAGCAATATGAGTGCTTGATATGGTCCGACCATGTAATGAGACAAGATGCACGACAAAAAGCAACTGGGATTGAACTGGAAGATATATCGGCCCGACACTGAGTGAAGCCGCAGAGTGATCCGACCGCGGCAAAGTCTCGGCAATATCGGGATCCTCCGAAGTTGCCTCATCTCGAACCTAAACCGACGGAGAATTAATCACGATATAGATCTTCAAGGTACCTGACTGCCAACGATGGGAGACTAGAAAGCGCGAAGCACGCAGATGCCGAATAAGCACATACATTCTCGAACCACAGATCGCGATTTGAAATTGAGCACCACGACTCCGAGTACAGTGTGCGGAATTCAGTTCCAATTTGTATACATAGTTCATTGACAAATACTGTCATAAATGTCCGTATTCCATGCCCGAATGCTCTTGTATTGGTCCTGCGTGTTGTGGCCTCGAGTTCAAAGTCCACCTGGTGCCTGGTAATTCATATAATTACTACGTACAGGGCAACTGGCCTCGAAGCGGTTTATATATGCCCTGGGATGCGCGCGCGTTCGTTCTCCCGCTCGCAGGATGCTCCGGTACAGGCGCGATCGTCCCGACAAATCTAAAACTAAAACTAAATTCCCTCCTACCTCGGTCTTCCGCAGGTTGCATTATGATGATTCTGCCCATCTCGGATCCGTACCTGCGGTTACATAGACATCCAAATATATTTGAATTAGTCAAGCATTCGAACTCCTTTCACAATTTTCTGCGCGGCCTGATCTTGAAGACAAAGTGATGCACCCGACGCGCATCGGAGTCCGGCCAGGAAGGACGTCCTTCGGTAAAATTTGCACCGTTGTTTTTGCATACCTTGCGCTTCATAGCTCCCTATTAATATTACAATGAGCCATGTCGGCAGAATGGCTGAGAAGCGACAACGCTTCTTGTTTTCTCGGACCCGCACCCGTATACTTCGTCGCTACGCAAATTTCGAACCACCCCCATACCGAGCTGAATTCCGTAACGCCCATAACCCGCGATTAGTATCCAAACCCCATCTCGCAATTGCCCGTCGGCCCAAGTAAGCCCCTGTCCCAAAGAGGCATGCCGTAACCCATCACATGTTCCGGTAACCCCGGGCCCGAGTCCGTTTCTCCCTCTCCTTTCGCACTACCCTCCGCACACGCTCTCTGTCCTCCGCTTCGCAACCCACGAGGCCCCTTTCAGCCTGGCCCCTCCTCCTCGTGGCGCACCGGCTCCAATTCCGCACTGGCATGTTGCTGCATTACCACGTCTACCCCGCTCAAAAGCGCGACATCACCGCGCCGCCCGAGCACGCGAGCATGCGGCGGTGCTGGGATTTCCTCGACAACGACCAGCCCCAACTTTGCGTCCGTCATCACGGAGCTTGAGGAGGATTTGGTGTGTCTTCTTTCTTTTCCTTCCGTCCATCCTCGTTGCTCCCGAACACCCGCTGATTCTATTATGATGTGCGCAGGTATACCTCTTCTAGTTCTACCTCGACTTCCGCTGGCTCGACACGATCGAAGCGTAAAGCAGGCCCTGCTGCGCGACTTCCACACTCCCACACTCGCCCCCGGTTCCACCTCCACACTCTCACTCCCGGCTTCGCCTTCACGCCGGCGAGAAGCACTGGAGTACCCCGCCGTGCCGAACATCAGACCGTGACGGAGCGGAGGACGTGCGGGAGAGAAGGTGTTTCTGGCCGCCGGAGATCTGGGTGTGGGGGAGATATGGCAGGGGGTTGGCGAGTATGGAGGAGATGTGTGCCGGTGTGAGCTCCGCTTCGCAAGCCCTCACACGCTTCGAGAACGCGGGGTACCCAGGGGAGAAGAACGCGCATCCCACATCCTCGGCGACGGAGAGAGCCGCCCACGTCCTTAGCGCCACGCTCCTCGCCGCCCTCCGCCCTCCGCCACGCGCCCGACGCGCTCAATCAACCGCTTCCGCCTCCTCAAGACCCAGCGCTGCGCCATCCCCGCACGACGCGCGCGCTGTGTTTTGGAACCCGTGGGGATGGTCTGGGTGTTTTGGGGGAATGTGAGGATAGGAAGGCCGGGGTGCGGAGGTGAGTCAGGGTTTCTTATCCTTGTGCTGTGGGGCGTCTGCGGGGCATGGAGTCATCGAGGCGCTGCGTCGAGGCAGCGCAGTGGGGGCGGGGTGTCGAGGCGGGAAGTCGCTTGCTGGGGTCGAGGCGTCGAGGTCTACGGGGCGCTAGGCGGGCGTAGCTGCGTCTGCGTCGCTGCGTTGCTGCGCCGGGGCGTGTGAGCATTGAGGCGTCTGCGACTAGGCGGAGACGTCTCTGCGTCGAGGCGGGGGTGTCGCTGTGGGGTGTCAACGCTTCGCTGCAGGGCGAGCGGTGCTGCGTTAAGTCGGGGCGTTAGGCGCCGGCGTCTATGCGGTGTCGCGGGGCGTCGGCGGGGCGTCGCTGCGCGGTAGGGGACGCGTCTGCGGCTAGGCGTCGGAGCGCGGCGTCGTTGCGGGGGCGGCGGCGTCTAGTTGAGGCGTCGCTGCCTCTGGGTCAAGTGTCGCTGCGATGCCTACCCGTCGCTGCGTCTGCCCCGAGTCGAGGCAGCGCGGTGTCCTCTTCTTATGTGGTGTCGCTGCATCGTCCTCTTCTGTCTACGTGGGGTGTCTACTCGTGTCTACCCGCATCTAGTCTTTAATCTCAAACTGACCTTCCTCGCAGCTAATAATGCGCTCGACGAACCCGCGCTCGGTCTCGCTCATCTTCCGCGAGTACGCGCGCGAGATCCACGCGCGCACGCTGCCAGCAGACCCATCGCCCTCCGCACCCGCTGGATGCACGCCGCCCTCCTCGCCGTCCTTGCGCACACCCACACCCAGCGCTTCGCCGTCACCTTGCACTCCAACGGCCTCCTCTACGCGCTCTACATGCTGCTGTACCTGCCCCCCACGCTCACCGCTACGAGCTGGATGCTCCACGGCCCGTTCATGACGCCGACCATCAACTGCTCCGCGGGCCTGCGCCTCGCCGCTGCGCTCCCCGCGCCGCTCCCCAACGCCTTGGGCGCCCTCATGCAGCTCGTCCCGCCCCTCGCGCGCACGGCGAGCTGGGATTGGGCGGGCTCCTCTCCACGAGCGTGGGCCTCCTGTCGAGCGCGGGCGTAGGGGACGAGGTGCTCGACGAGGAGGAGCGCGAGGCCTGCAAGCCTCCGCACCAGCGCGGGTACATGCACCACCATCTCAGCGGCGCATGCTGCGCCGAGATCATGCTCCGCGCAATGGCTGAGAGCCGCGTCGCGATGGGGCAGGAGGCGCTCTTTTGTCTGCATGGCGGCGACAAGGGGCTGCTCCGCGCGGGTGACGGGGACGAGGGGGCGTGGAGGGAGGGTGAGGGTGCGAGGCACGGGGTGCTGTTCCTCGAGGAGGTCGTGGCTGGCATTTTGGGGCAGGTGGAGCGCGCGGAGTAGGTGTGCGCTCTGGGATGCGGGTGCGGAGTACGTGCGCGCGGTTGGTAGGGAGGTTGGCAGCGAGTCATGCACCTGTGCGCGCCTCCGCAGACTCGTCCTCCCGAGCTTGCAGACGCTCGTGCACCACTGCGTAGCCGACGGGCCCGCGCGCGTGTTCCTCCAGCATCCACACTTAACGCCCTTGACTTAGGTATCGCTGCTACCTACATATCCATAATTTCGCTCCCGCACTTATTCCGAAGTCACTCAATCTCCTCGTTTACTCCCTTTTCGTACCCTCCCCACTTGCACCGAACAGAAGAGGAGGAGGGCGGTCTTGTCCTTATTACACGCATCCCAAGAATCAGAAATGAAAAAAAAAAAAAAATGTCATTGTGAATAACAAGACGTAACCCCGCGTCCACCAGAAAAAAATAATACAGTATATACATCTGATCAAAAGGACGGCGGAGTCGAGCACGCAGAAGAGATCGAGAGGACAGAGGAAGTGGAAAGCGGCGGGGCGAGTCGAGAGGGAGGAATAAAGGAGTGCAAAGGTCGACGGGATAGCAAGCGAGCTTGGGGCGAGTAATGTCAAGTAAAATGGGCAAGGTGTGGGGCGAAGGCGGACGGGGGGAGCGGAGCGGGGGAGCGCGGACAGACGGGAACGGGAGCGTGAAAAGAGAAAGGGAGTGTGGAGTGTGGCGTGAGCCAAGCGCAGAGAAGGGACGGTAAGGGAAGTGGAAGAGATGCACGGCGGGGGAGGTAAGGGGACCGCAGGGAGGGATGGGGGCAGCCCAGGTCACACGCGCAGAAGAGTCAAGAGGACGGAGGAAGGACAAGGGGGGAGGCAGGAGCATACAAGTGATGCGGGGGTAATGTAGGACGCAGCGGGGACGCGGGTGGGTGATGGAAGGTAGTAGATCGGGATAGGGAAGAAAAGGGGCGATGGAGGGAGTAAAAGGGAGGAGGGACGCAACGGCAGAGGAGAACGGGGAGGGTGTCATGCGGGATGATAGAAGGATTAAGCAGGGGTGAGGGTGATGGGTTGATAGGTCGATGTAGGGAAGGGGAGTGTCACGAGGTAAAGTAGGAGAGGGATGGATGGACAACTAGGGAAACATAAAAGAAAAGCATCTTCCACAAGCAGCGTTCAGCGCCATAAAGGTCGGGTCCGTGAATCCTGCAAGCGTACTCGCGGAAGATGAGTGAGACCGAGCACGGGTTTGTGGAGCGCAGTATTGGCTGTGGGAGAAGGAGGTCAGTATGAGATCCAACGGGCAGACACCGCAGAAGAGGGGCAGCAGCAGGAGAAGAGGGCGACGCGACGCAGCAGCGCAGCACACCCCGCCGACGCCTCGGCACTGCGCATCGACGCAGCGACGCCTCGACACCGCCGCAGACGCAGCGACACTGCGCCTCGACGCCTCGACGCAGATGCCCCGGAGCGACGTAGCGATGTCCCGACGCTTCGAGGCAGACGCCCCGACGCCTCGATTTGACACCCGCCCTAGCCTCAGCAGCGACGCCTCACGCAGCCGCGCAGCAGTAACACCCCGCGCAACGACGCCTCGACTCGACGCAACGACACCAGAGCGACACCGCTGCGCCACCCCTACGCAGACGCCTGGACGCCGCGCCGCAGCAGCAGGGATGTCGCAGCGATGCAGCGCCTCCACCCCGTAACGACACCCCGCGCAGAGGGTCACCCCGCACCGCGCATTAAATGACTCGATACTGGAAATTCACCTCCGCCGCTCGTCTTCCTTCTTCCTCCGCGTTCTCCGTCTTCTCCGTTGAATAGCCCGGCCTGCGCAGACCTCGTATCCTTACTCTCCCCCCCCTACACACACACACACACCTCATCCACTCCGAAACCTGCCGCCATACCGCCCCCCGCCCACACCTCCCTCGGCCAGAAGTACTGCCCCTCCGCCTCGCCCACATCCTCCGCCACGTCGCGCGTGATGGTCGTCTTCAGCAGCAGCAGCCCCATGCTGTTGCTGAGCTCGAGTTGCGTGGTGAGGGGGGGCGATCCCTTGGAGGAGGCGGCGAAGATGAGGGAGAGGCCCTCGGTGACGGGCTGGGTAAAAGTGCCGCGCACTGACGCGGCGGTGGCTGTGTTATTGCCGCGGCGCTGCCGCGCAGCATGTAACTCAATCTACAAAGGTTCCCCGGCCCTAATTTATGTTCGCGCACGCTTTTCTGGTTGCGATACATGATTTAGACACAAAAAACCCCTAGTTGAAATTTCGTTAGTCGGGCTTAGTCGGACCTAAACAAACCTCGCCCCATCGCAATGATCGCCGGTTACACTGAAATATTAGGGATATTAGTTGATTGCTATCCCACTACAGTCCAATCAGTCGAAATTAATGAGATGTTACTTCAGATCTGGCTCCTGAGCGCTGATTAAAATTTGGGTAAAGATGCCGGGTTACTACGGGGCCATTTTAGTCGAGTCCGCAATACCACATGCACCCATTCTGGGGAACGTGGATCCGTGAAATTTGAATAGCCCTGCAGTCCGATTAATGGCCGTTGTCCAAGTTTTTCAGACCACCGTTAAATAAGTTGAACCCCCCATCTTCGCAAGTTACTATTTAAGGTCTTACCGAGCTGGGGGGGCGGCGGGGGGGGGGGCTGTGTGCCTCCCTTTTCCTCGAGAGAAAAACGGTGTGCAGATGCAGAGATTTGCACCGAGTCCACCTCGAAACCGCCTGATGCGCCCCGCGATGCATTTGAATCACCGCGTGGGAGACCGGCTGCCGTGTCAAGTTCCATGCCCGCGGGCCGCGAACGCGCCTCCGCTAGCCGCGGCGCGCAGACGCAGAGTTGCGCGATGCGCTGCGTTGAACACGCGCCACGGAGCCCAAATCCGCCTGTGATTGTGCTCTAAGTTAACGCCGAGGCGGGCGCGCCGTGCACTGCTCCTATTTTTTGCCTCTAAGTCGCGCGCTTCTGTTTGTGCGTCTACGTGGCCCATCCGCACACAGCGGTGTTACTCCGTGTCGAGGAAGAAGGTCCAGGAAGCTCATAGCATGATCAGAGCGTGGGCGCCAGCGTGAGATTGCGCTGTCCTAGTAGGAGTTTTATCAGTAAGGAGACGAGAGCTTGGGATTGAGCTGGGGCTTGGAATGTAAATACAACTGATAAGAGTTGAATTGAATGAACTCAAATCACCGAAGCACGGACCGAGAATGAGGACGTCTGAAGTTGAAACCCGGGGTACGGAGAAAAGCACAGCTTAAAGCTATGTACGATGAGGTGATATGAGTGGTGGTGGAGAATTTAAGAGTTGTGTATGTCCGTATCTTGAAGTAGATGATGAAGGAAAGCACTGCAATTCAGTGTGTAGCAATAGAAAAGGTGTGAAATTAGCAGAAATGGTATCATAGGATATCTAGGCACATATCTCGGACGCTTCGATGATTCGTGAGGGAGCCCCTGCGCGGCAGTGAGAGGGGGTGGGTAAATTGATGCCAGTGCCATGCAACCTCTAAGTTAGATTGCGCCGGACTCTTTCCACATTGTCCCGCGGCACCGGAACCAACGGGGTTTAGTCTGCATTGCACCACGGTTCGCTTATTTCTCTGAATCCAAGTCGACAACATGTTCTGCATATTTTCCTCCGGAATGTGGAATCGTAGATCAGGCTCGGACTTTACAAACTCTCCCACAATACGGTGCACATCTTAAGGATCATGGATTCAAATACTGCGAGAGACGTGTTGAAATAAGGAACAATAATATATATACATATCGTTGCAGATTTAAGGGATTTGGCGGGCGCACGAACCTCCTTAAATCTACAGTTGATGACCAACCGTGTGATCGCGACGGTTGGGTTCAGTGCGCGTGAACTGTCTGATCGCCACGGTCGGCGGGTCGGCAGGCGCAGACAGTTGAGCGAGGCGGCCGTGAACTGTGTGATCCCAACAGTTGGCCCCCGGAGTATGCCGCACCGGCCCGAGGAAGATAATCAATCCCGTGTTATCGCTGAAGCCTGATGCGCCAGGTGTTAAAATTATACACCCCCCGCCCCAGCGGTGTGCTTACATCCCGTCCCGGAACAGAACGGGCATTCCCCTCTCTCTTCTGGACTGTCACTTCAGATACCTCTTTACGACACTTCAGCTTTAAGCGCACTTCTTGACCATGGACAGCTCTGAAATCACTCCAATCAATGCGGTCACCGCCGCGTCGGAGCGATTGACGGCGCTGAAGCTTCTGACCACCTATAAAAGGCACAATAGGGAGAAAAAAGCGAAGGTAGACAAGGATGATCCTGGTGGGTGTTTAATTTTGGGTGCTGCTCCACAACGATCTCACGGTATGATACAGGCTACAAGGCACGCCTTGAGGCTCGGATCGCGGAGTGTGATGTCTTCATGGCTGGATGTATGTCCTTATTGTGTACATCCCCACAATTCAGTTTTTCACAGTGTTTGCAACAGCCACCATTAACCCCAATGCGCCGACTCTCGACGGATCTCCAGCCGACCAGATCGTCGCGGGTGGTGGCGGTCAGCCGGGTATGCATGTTACACATATTCCTTTTTTTCACATATGACATAATGTCCTATAAGGGAATTCTGATGCCGCCGGTGATAAAGGACCGAGCAATGCGGCCGCTAGCCCTGGCTCTGTGGAAGGTATGCAGTTCCCGTTCCCATGACTTGGCATCCAATCGGTGGGCCCATGTCCACGGTGCTGTGGACGGGGTGTAGCCCTTCAACAGTTGGAAACTGTTCCAACTGCGCACTGTTGAGAGAGTGCATATTCTTGACACTCCGGGCGACTGTTTGTCCCAAGCAGTTGGTGAAACGCTCGCAATTGGCACCTAATCCCAACCGTGTGCTTTGAACAGTTGGATGGTGTTCACTGGTGACACTATATCTGAACTGTGGATTTTAGACGTCACCCGAGTGTCCATTTCCAGCACTTCAGATAAACTTCTCGTAGCGTCGTCTGCCAAAGTCCCATACTGACGTCCCCTCTATCAGATCCACCTATCGACCCCGCTCTCAGTAGCTCCGAAGCCCCCCCGCCGAAGAAAGCGCGTGGAAACGATGGCCAGCCTCGCCACCGTAAAATCAGTAACATAAATTGTTCACTTCTCTCACCCCGATTTTCTAACGGCTCGCAGTTACCGTCAGCCCGATGGAGTCAGTCATGGACTCCATCACCGCTCCAATGCTCGCTCGTTTTGTGAAAGGCTGGCTCACTTCCGAGACCAGAGTCCAAGCTGCCGACCCCGCTAGTCCTGCGGATGGATTTTCGGATCTTCGCGAGGCAGCTGCGGACATATTTGATATGGTCCTAGAAGTTGTTGAGCGGTCGAAATTCGCTTACGAACAGCTGGGATGGAAGATAGATTATGAAGGGGGCCCCATGCAGATTTCTCACCTTACAGCCCTTCATGATTGGCTTGTCACCGCTGAGTTAATGGTGGGGAACATCCAGAAGAAACCTGTGCTGCCCCCCAAGAAAGGTACGTGGTTCTTCTATTATTTCCTACAGAGTTAATTTCGAGTGTATTCACAGTTGCAAACGACGAACCGGTCGTAAAAATCATCCATGATGGAAAGAGGGTCATCATGACTCGGAGTATGGCCATTGACGCCAGGCTGACCCCTTCCATGTACCCTGGATGTGTTGAGAATGGCATGACACCTGTTATCTCTGTCTTGACAAATCGGGTGTGTCTCCAAACTCCAACCTTTGAATTGATTCTTACTCCACATAGGCGGGTAAGGAGAAGTGCATCCCATGTGATGGTGTACGCGGTCAAGCACTGACCTCCAAGCCCACCCCGCCCAAAAAAGACGGTTCTTATTTGACGGACTGTAAATGCCCTGTCCGTGGTGCAGCCCTCGAGCTTTGGATGATCAAGATGACCGCCGACAACGACGACATCCCTCAACGTGCCAACGATGTTACAAACCATCGTCTCGCACTCAACCCCGACATTCTCAAGGTCATCGCTGGTGCGATTGAGGTTGCATCGGGCCATCAAATTGAGACCCTACTCACGCCGGAGCGTGATCGGCTGCTGCATACGATCCACTGGGCGTTGGCGCGCTTGCATTCCATTGCCGATGACGAGGATTCCGTGTTTGCCAATTCCTTCGTACTGCTCTCCGACAAGCTCAGGGACACGATGAAAGCTATAGATGCGGAGGATTAGAACAGCATAGTTTACAATTTAGGTTCCCGGTATTGATCTGGTGGTCCATCGTACTTCGTTTGTCGGAGATGTGGAGTGTAAGAAGAAAGCAGCTGTCAACTGGTCTAACTAAACATTTGAGGTCCAGGTGTGGGATAATGACACCACGAGGCCGCTTCCAAGTGTATGTAAATTACAGTTGGAACATGCTATAGAGTGTGAGAACCAGACAACTGCAGTTGCAGTGCAAAAATTTGACAGTTGAATTCCTCCTATCTTGTGTCAGAATACGTTATCTCAGGCTGTAGAAGGCATACAGTCGGCCCAAATCGGACCAGGCCTACACCGCGGATCCTGTCCAGCTATTTAATTTCCATCCATTGTATCAATAGCCTGTCCTAGGAATTTTCACGACGCAAGTTGCATTGAGAACTCGACCCCTCATAACCCGCGCAAGGTAGGTTTGTTTGCGTTTGCACGATTTTGATCGCAGCGCTCGCTGCCCGAACTTGACCAAGTCTACGCCGCAAATTCTGTCCAGGTATTTAATTTCCATTCATTGAATCAATATCCCGTCCTAGGAATTTTTACGAGACAAGTTGCATTCAGAACTCAACCCCCCATAACCCGCACAAGCTAAGTTTGTTTGTATGTGTCTGATTTCGATCACGGCGCTCGCTGCTCGCATTGGACCGAATTTACACAACAGATCCTGTCCAGCTATCTAATTCCCATTCATTGTATCAATAGCCTGCCCTAGGAATTTTTACGGGGCAACTCGACCCCCCATAACCCGCGCAAGCTAGGTTTGTTTTCATTTCGATCGCGGTGCTCGCTGCCCGAATTGAACCGGATCTACAGCACAGATGCTGTCCAACTATTTAATTTTCCACTCCTTGTATCGATAGCTTGTCCTAGGAATCTTTACGAGGTACTTTCACCCCGGAGAACCCAAGCAAGATGAGTCAGACACATCAATCACAGTCTATCAACTGTTCAAAATCAACATGTAGATATGAGACAGTTGGAGACCAGGTGTGCATTGACACCAGGGCCCAAAGTGTTCAAAATTGACATGTCAATTTCGCACAGTTGAAGGTTGAGTGTGCACAAATGACAGTACTGGAATGCATGAATATACCACCCTGGAATCGATCTCTCAAACACTCTGCTCCGATTTGAGCTCAGAAAAAATCCGACCGCTCATAGGCTATGAGGACTGGTGGCTAGTGCTTCATGTCAGGACTAACTAAGTACATATTTACATAGATTATGGACGTCTTGGTAAGTTAAAACAGTAGATAATGAATATTTTTGAGCGCTTAAATCCGAGCTAAATCTGCCTTAAATTTCAGCATAGTCAGCCCTGAGTCGCCACATAGTTTGGCCAGATTTAACCACCAATGAAGTGTAAAATTCACACAGTCCACATCTACTGTGCTTTCGGCGCACCATCAGGCTGTTCATTTCTCGCAGTTGAGCCACGCATATAAATTCAGGGTGTCTCAGCTGGAGAGCGCCATTGAATACGTAGCCGGGTGTGAGGCATATCTTCCCTCCTTCATTCATGCACAACTTGATATATATATACAATCTTATTCACTGTACTATTTGCGACTCTGCCGAGACTTTGATTCACCTCTGAGTTTGCGTTCTGCCCGTACCGCCTTCATCAGCGTTGTGAACTTTGCCCGCAACCCCGGGAACTTCGACTCAAACCTCTCATGATCTCCCCCACATTGAACCTCAAATTCTTCACAAACAAACCGGATATTTCCCAGCTTCACTGCTTCGGACGCATATTCCGTTGACTTGAAGAGGGCCGACCAATTTTTCAGAGGCACATCTAGCCCTTTTCGGGGCGAGCCATGCACCCAATATTCCAGAGCATCATCCAATGTCTTGGTCTCCGGAATGCGAGATGGACGGGGCGTTGGTGGCGGGGGGGTGAGCGATGGTGCCAGATGGTGCAGTGGAAGAGGCGAGGGATTGGTTTCGAGTTCGTTCTGGGGAGGTGCAGCAAGTACATTGGCTGTAATGAAAATATTAGCCATCGTGAATTAAGCAGATTGAAGTGTTGAAAAAAATACCGGTGGAATTTCGGGGACGGGGGGGAGGCAACCCGGATCCGTCTATCAGCCCCTGTATTTTTGCCAAGATGCTATCTTCGAATCTCTGAAGATCAGCCTTCAAAAGTGGTGCGGTCTCATCCTCCCCCATAAACGTCTCATGGCGATCGATGGCACGGTCATCCATCATAATATCTGAGAAACCCTCCTCGTAAGCCATTAGCTCATCGAGGAGATAGCGCATGAGGGTTCCAACCTTAAATCTCATCATTCAGTGTTCGTGTAAAATATAGTGAAAGGTACGCACATTTTCGTTGGACGACCACCCTCCCCACCATTTCACTGCTTTCAAGCTCCACTTTCGTTCTGCCCAGAGGAAGCGGTACTGTGCTCCACCACGACGAAAGCAGTGGGTGGTGAATTTGCCGTTCCGACCTTTCATTACATCGGACTTCTCGACGATGAGCTCCATCAGGGTCTCAAACCCTGAGCGACTGATACATTCACCGAACTTGAGTTGCCCCGTGGATGCAAATGCGGGGAACACAAAATCACCGCCTGTCAAAGGGCGTCGCAATAGCCTCTCCATCTGCGATTTCCAGGCTTCAACGTGCGTGTAGCAGTCAATTTCAGGATGGGAAAGATCGATTTGGACCTTGTATTTTTGAACTGAAATTAGTTAGCACTCGGCAACTGACCAACGGAGTAGAAGGACTTACTTTTGGTCGGATCCTTGTTGGTTTTGCGGAATATCAGCGAGAATTCGTGATATGGGATCCCCGTCTTTGAGCGCAGATTCATTTTGATGTCTCTGAACTGGAGATTAACAAGCTCGTCATTCCTAGTTGGCAAAATTTAGTTCTCTCGATCTTTGAAACCGGTGAAGCTCACCGAGTCCACAGAGTGAATGCAGTCGTCACAAAGGCTTTGAAATACAACCGCTGGGTCAGGGTGAAGTACTTGACAGCCTCTTCGCTATCGAGATACTCCAAGATGATCTTCAGGTCGGCTGGCAGCATCGGGAGTGCTTGGGTAGCTGTGGAGGTCCGATTGTGACGATTTTTGAGCGATTCATAGTAGCTCTTGAAGCCGGTCTCGAAAACAGGATTCCCTTCCCACTTCTCGGTGTGCGAGTTGTACTTCCAGAACTCTCCCTGGCATCCACATACCCTGAGTATTCAATGAGCATTTTCCTAATGATTAACTTATTGACTCGCCGTTCAAAATAGTCCTTGAACGCGGAACGAAGGCCCTCCGCAGTTGCGAATCCCCTTTCCAAATGCTCGCATTTGTAGGCGGTGAGAGCCCTCAAGGCCAGCGGCGTCTCAGCCCCGATATTGTCAAAGGCATCTGCTGAAATCTCGTCGTCCAGGCGGCCCTCAGCAGTCCAGTCGACTAGCCACTTTTTACCGCCCTTCACATAGTTCGCATATCCCTTCTTCGTACTCTGCGATTTGTACCATTCCTCCGTTGTTTGCTGACTATGCTGGAGCAGCGAGGATGCCGAGGGCAAGTCAGAAGTTGGTGCCGTTGGTGCCGCCTTTGCTTTGGCCTTTCCACGAGTTTCCTTGTTGCCACTGGGCTTCGAAGGGGCCGATGGCGTAGGTGCAGCAGATGAAGATGATTTGGTTCGAGAGCTGCGCCGAGTAGGTGCCATACTTCGAGAGATGTAAGAGATGCAAGACGACAAAGCTTGGTGTGCTGGACCAATCAGAGCACACGTGAATAAGCACATTATATTGACTGTGTCGACGCGACGGTAAAAAAGTACAAGCCTTATTCGACAGTTCAGAGATGCACTAGTTAAGCAGTCCATGCTCAACCGTGAGATTTAGACAGTTCACGTGGCACTTTCCTAATTGGGACCTGTTTAAATTCGACACTTCGCTTCCTTAAATCTCCCCCGAGTATGACCTACTTAGTTGACCTTATTCCTACTGTTCAATCCCTTTGGATCTGCCTCGGGTTAGAGCTGTCATTGGACAGGAGCCCATGGCCTCATATAATCCAAGGGTACCAGTAATTGTTCTGGTCTTTGTACCTTTCATTATCATGAAATTTGGGCTTCCAGCGCAGTCATGCATTCTCCTAGCACAAATCCATTGATGCAACTCGAACTCT
This sequence comes from Mycena vulgaris, assembly GCA_029204335.1. NCBI lineage: Eukaryota > Fungi > Basidiomycota > Agaricomycetes > Agaricales > Mycenaceae > Mycena > Mycena vulgaris. The sequence continues at coordinate 73,126 of JARGYA010000553.1, forward strand.
GAGCCTGTTATCTCCTCCCTCAAGTCCCATCCTCTGAAATATTGGCTCGTCACCTTTGGGAGGACAGCTATTAACTACTGACTCTGTGCATCATCAACGACATGAAATTAAATGAAGCCTGTTGGCAGCTACTTTCCCGGAGTAATCATCGGACTCTTGCAGTTGGAATCTGGACGCTCCGTTGTCCAAGTTGACGTGGCAGTGGGCATTCAAGCTCAATGCATATCCATCTCTGAACTGGGTCAGTGCGACTCGACGTACTGTGAGCGTGACGCAGGATGATGTAAATTGACACATAAAATTTATCTTCCCCTCTGCGTCTGGTTAGGGGAGGGGATAAAGTTGAATGTAAAAGATGTCAGCCAAAAGATCACCTTTAACTCGTGCAGGGTGTCTCCGTGTACGTTTTTACCCCCCGATATATCCTGCCCAATTGTCCAGTTAATGGTTCAAAGAAGACAACATATATTTGTGTTTCATTCCGACCGGTCACCGAATCGAGGGCTGATGTAAAGGTGCCGCACCAGTTGCTGAGTTATTTGGTGTGTATGGAAGTGCACTGGCATACCATGTACACAGAATTTCCACTCCAAGTTACTGTCCCTTCAACAGTTGAACATGTAGTACGGAGCACATACTATACATAAATCTCAGGGAGAGATTACAATTATATCAACCCAAATGCTGATACTTCAGGGCACGAGAAACCCTTGGGTAAGCACATATGGACTCAATTCACCCTACAGATGATCCTCAACCCGCAAGGTAGACGTAGGATGGCGCTAAAGGGTGCGCGGCACTCCGCCGCGGCAATTCACCCTGTGGCTGTGTTGCCGCGGCACTGCCGCGCATTGACGCGGCACTGACGAGGCACTGCCGCGCACTGACGCGGCACTGACGCGGCGCTGCCGCGCAGTGACGCGGACATGCCGCGGCGTACATGCGGGCCCAAACTTGCATCAGCGACGTCGAATGTGTCCTAAAAATCATTTGAAACTAGATGTATCCTATGGGTCTCATTTTGAGGTTCAAATTGGGTTTACCATGAGAGAATCTTGACTCCCCACCCACATTTGAGTCTAAGAACAATCGATTCAAGCCTTATATTATTCCACTACAACACTAAGACTTCATTCTACGGTGCAAGTCCGAATTAAGGCATTTCCTAAGTTGCTTAGTCGGGCGTAGTCAGGCGTAGGGATTGCCGCGGCAGTGCCGCGGCAGTGCGCGGCAGCCGCGGCATTTTCTCCTGGCCCCTCGGTGACGAATCCGCGACGTAATGACAGTAGAGATCGTAGTCAACGGTCATCTCGAGGCCGGGGTCGCAGGGAGGTGGAGGTGGAAGTGGAGAAGACAGCACACGCAGAAAAGCATGCCATGCAGGGCCCCATCGTCGCGGTGTTGCTACCGATGGCGGACCGGTAGGCCTCGGGGAGACGCAGCAGCTCCTCGATCACGGCGGGGACTCGACCAGGAGCTCCCGGTCCTTCACCCCGGGGCGCGAGTCCGTACGTGAGGGTGTGGACGTGGAGATGGAAGTTGGGCAGCGCCTGTTTCAGTCTTCGATCGTGTCGAGCGTGCGGAGGAAGAGGTGGAAGAGACACACCTGGTATAATAATCAGCATGTATTCATTCACTCCTGTGCAGAGACGAAGAAATGCTACATACCATGCACGTCAAATCACCCTCAAATTGGACAAGGCTTTGCTCGAGAGTGCGCTTAGGCGGAGGTGTGGGTACGAAGGGGTGTCGAACGTCGTTGTCGAGAAAAGGATTGACGGTCGCTAAGCGCCGAATCAGCCGACGATGGCGCACCGGTCCGATCTCTCCCGATACAAACACGACCATACACGTTCAACTTCTCGCGACGCGTTCGCTTCACGTGTTCTCCGACAATTAGAGCCCCGGAATTGTGTTTCATCCCCTGTGCTCGATGAAGTGGAGGAATCACCCCTTTATCTGCCCGCAGAATCCTCAAATGTCGTCCGTATTGATGAATGTTCCGGCCGTTGACAACTTTAACGAAGAAATCTCAAGCCCTGTATTTTGATTTCATCTGGTGTGCAAAAAATTCTCTCCGAATTGCTGTGTATGTCTCTCACGGAACTCGGAGAAAGGCTGTTAACGTCACTATTTAATTGTGTTTTTCCCAAGCCCACAGCTTGCAAGCGGGATGATCTCCCTTCAGGTGACCTGACATCGCTCTGCTACAGATGAAAAATTATCTATAGCACAAGTATACCTTCTGTGAGGCGACATGTTCTTCAAGATGTGTAGTGCACTCACGGTTACATGATTAATGAACAGAGATGCACATGCATTCCCATCATCAGTGTAAAATGAGGGTGATAATTGTATGATGAGCTGATGAATGTTCAATTTTCCACATACACCGAGGATAGACCACTTTCTATTGGTTACATGATCGATGAACAGAGATGCATATGCTTCGGGCTCCCATCATCAGTGCAGAATCAGGGGGATAATCATCTGATGAGCCAATGAATGTTCAATCTCCCACACACATCGATGATAAAGAGGACCATGTCGCCAGCGCAATCCACATCCTTGCCCATCAGACCAAATGCCTTCTCAGCCCATTGCCACTGAAACCCGACTCAACAACATTCTCAAATGCTTCACTATAGCAGTGGATAGCTTGGAGGTCCTTGCCACTACATTCAAAACTCCTTTCTTGGAACCAATCTCCAGCACTGCCAAGTCTCTGCTGACTGCTGTGCAGGTACGATTTTAGTATAGATCATAAAATGTATCTCAATTTTGCCAGACTGTCAAGCAAAACAAGAGTGATTGTACCCAATTGTTGGAGCAAACCTATGGGTTTCTCTGTGCAATTGTTTCTCTCCATATGAAGGCGGAGGCTGGTTCAGATTTGACACCAAGCATGATGAATGATCTCGGAAAATTCACAGAGTATGTCCCTCCCTAGAAACAAATTATTACTGATTGCATGTCTGCAGCACACTCTACAAGATCCATACATTTGTGGAGGCTCAACAAGAGAAAAGCAAGATCAGGCACTTTTTCCGTCAGGGAGAAATGAGCAAACTATTCAAGGATTGTAACTCGGGTTTACAAGAGGCACTAGATCAATTCAAGGTAGAGTGGTTTAATGTATCATATGTACATGCCAGTACTCAACCTGAAAAAAAAACAGCTTCAGGATATCAATCTCCTCACTGAGGTTGTAGTGATGCAGAAATTTGCCGAGGACAGACACAAAGAAGTTCTGGAGTTGATTGAAGCCTTTTCTGATGGGACTGCTTCAGACAAAGGATCATTGGTGGGTGGACCTTGTATTCTAGGTGCAGCGAGAAGTAACTTCCGTGCAGACAAATAGAGTCCTTTCCAGCTCTTACAACAGGTGTGGTCCAAACTAAGATTAATAAAATTGAAGCTGATTCTATTATGATCAAGCTCGACCTCAATTTCCATGCTGCCATCAGAACCAAAAATCTTCCATGGGCGAGAAGCTGAACTTGCAGACATTCTCAAACTTTTCATGCAGGAGACCCCAAGGATAGCAATCTTGGGTGGAGGTGGAATGGGAAAGACAAGTCTCGCAAGAGCCGTTTTGCACCATTCAACAATCACTGGGGAATATGCCCAGCATCGCATCTTCGTTGCTTGTGACTCGACATTGAGTAAAGATGAACTGGTTATTCTTATTGGGGCCCATTTGGGGCTGAAGCCGACAAAAAATCTTGCCAAAGCGATTTTGCATCATTTTGCCACCAATCCAGCTTGCCTCCTGATCCTAGATAACCTGGAAACACTTTGGGAGCCGACAGAAATTCGTCGAGACATTGAAGAATTTTTGTCTCTGCTTACAGAGATAAAACACCTTGCATTGATTGTGAGTACTGATATCTTTGTCTTAGTACTGTGACTGACACCAAACTAGATCACAATGCGAGGGACAGAGAGACCAGCCTCAGTGCAGTGGACTCGGCCTTTCCTTCTAGCATTGAAACCCTTGACCCCGGCTGCTGCCCGACGAACCTTTATCGATATTGCAGATGATGGCCATGACAGTGATGACATGGACAAAGTTCTCCTCTTGACTGACAACATGCCACTTGCAATTGATCTCATGGCCCACTTGGTTGAATCTGAGGGCTGCTCCAATGTCTTAGCCCGTTGGGAGGAAGAAAAGACCTCTGTTATCTCGGATGGCTATGACAGGCGGTCAAACCTCGATCTATCCATTTCAATGTCTCTATCAAGCCCCCGAATCACATCTGTGCATCAGTGCCAGGATCTATTGAGTCTCCTCTCGATGCTCCCTGATGGCCTTTCAGATATTGAATTAGTCCAAAGCAAGCTTCCAATAAAAGACACCCTCAGTTGTAAAGCCGCCCTATTGTCCACCTCATTGGCCTATAGTGATGACCAGAGACGGTTCAAGGTCTTGGTACCCATTCGGGAATACATGGCAAGATCTTACCCCCCCATGGATTCCCTTGTTCAGTTCCTTCTCAAATACTTTCATCAGCTTTTGGAATTTCGGTACAAATATTATGGGACTATCTCAGCTTCTGAGATGACCCTACAGATCACATCAAATTTCTCAAATATCCAGGGCCTCATTCTCAACAGGCTCCAGCACCAGAGTCCTGTAGCAGTTGATACACTCTATTGCATCCTATATCTCAATGCTTTCAGTAGACTTGCTGGTCGTGGCCTGACTCCTTTGATGGACCAGATTGGTCATACTCAATCTCTCCCCAGTGAACTGGAGGTTTATATGATCACAGAGATCTTCAGTTCTTGGATTATTTATCCAATTGCCAATCCAGAAGAGCTGGGTTGACAAAGTAATGAAACAATTACCTCACTTTGATGACTCAGATATCAAATGTAAGCCCTCAAGCAATATTTCTTCTTTATGATTTGAACAGATTGAACAGGTAGATTCTACAACACTTTGGGACACTATTATCAAGGCCACAACAATGATATTCCTACCGCTACAAATTACTATCAAACTGGCCTCTCGTTAGCAATTTCAACTGGGAACACCAGAAGACAGTGTCAATTATCAATATATCTCGCATTTCTCAGATGCCAGATGGGTGATTCAGCTGCAGGCCTAATGTATGCATCTGAGGCAGAGAGACTAGCCAAGATTTCTACAGATTTATATACAGAAGCACGGCTCTAGATATTGAGGCAAAACATTATCAGGCACTCGGTAACTACAAATATGCAGCCTCCCTCTGCAAAAGGGCAAGAGATCTTCTACTTCATTGTGGGATGTCTGGTGGTACCTTAGACTCTGCTATTATGAACAGTCAGGCAGAAAACCACAAACTGAGGTCAGAGTATGTGGAGGCCCGAAATATCAAGAAAAAGATTCTTCATGGACGTCCTATTGAGCTTGTACCACTAGACCATGCCTTCGCTTTGCTCAATATGGCAGAACTTGATGTGCTGCTTGGTGCACCAACAGAGGAGGTGCAAAGGAGCATTGATACAGCAAAATCACTGTCACATTCCATCAACCATTTGGTCTATGAAATGATGTGTGATGCTGCCATGGGAGCTCTCCATTTGAGAGAAGGAATTTGATGTATGCAAAGTCACTTTTCCACAAGTGCCTGTCATTCTTCTGGGGAAGAGATACACTGAACTAGGAAACTATTGTCTGGAGAGACTTGGTGACAGAGATCTCTGGCACTCAACAGATCAGTCCTGGACAATAATATATCTTGCGCATGCCTCGAAGTCACAGCAGAGACTAGATGTTCATAAGGCTCTCCAATTCCTAGGGGATGCTTTCCGAATCAGGGTGATCAGTATACAGCAATCAGCCTTCTGACTGTGGCCTTGGAGGGATTCACAATGATGGATATCCACCGCAGCCGAGCAGAGTGTATGCTTGGACTTGGATACATCTCAAAGGAACATGGGGGCATATTGAAGGCAGCAGAGCTTTGGAGAATTGCAAGGCCTCTGTTTGAACGATCATCTCAGGCAAAAAAAGTTGCCCTTGTGGATAAGAACTCCTCAGCATTGCAGGAGATGTGCTGGATGAGCACACAGGGAGCTTGGCACTTCTTGCAGAAATCCATCCACCGAGTGCAGCCCTCGAAACAACAACTGGAAGCCTGGAAGAATTGGAGAGACAGAGAATCTAGGTCTGGGCGAGGAGAAAGAGCTTGTTCCAGTCTGAGTTGATTCAGAGCATTGTATGGTTGAGATGTTCCTTTACTCTCACACGACCATACTTACTGGGGTTCATGCTATGGCCTCAAGTATATACCCTTCCTTTCTTTTCCTATTTATGATGTCCAGTGTCTCCTTATTCGTACCTTGTTGTTTCAATATTCCGCCTAGTATTCATGTTATGGGGCCAAGTGTATACCCCTACCTAGTTGTTATCGCTCACTTGTACCTCATGTTTGTTTACTATCTTGCTTCTTTCTTTTTCTCCCTCTCTTTGTTTCGTATTTATGGTGTCCAGTGTGGTATATACAGTATTATCTTTGAATTCACGTGTTTCACAAAAAGGCCACTCAACTCAAACTTCAAGTCAATTCTTTCCAGAGATCACTGCAATCCATTTCTGAAAAGACTCGCAGTGTCCGGATTGCAAACACAGTTCAACTTGACATCGCCTGCAACATACCTTGTCCCATGATGCACCTGCCACGAGCTCTGGGTGATATGGTGGAAGAAGGGATATGTCTGCCATGCTCTGAGGAAATGATGGGTGAATAAACAAGGTTGAAGGAGAGGTTCTGGGAAGGACTTCCAGGGAGCGACTAGATGTGCTGGGTTCTGCTCAAAGGTGAGATTGCTACTGTATCCCGCTTGGACTGGCTGTGTCTGTATCATGTCAACATGTTTAACCAGCCAGCTCACTAGACTTCTTTTACGAATCAACTCGATCCACACAAGACAACAAATTTTCAATCAAAACCATTGAATTATAAACCACATCATGCTGGCTTGGAAAACAGATAAAGCAAGCGGCACAAGGTTAGCAAGAAGCTGGGCTTTGGCCCTCTCCCCGGATGTGAAGATATTCATGAATTGTGTCTGTCTTGATTTTCAGGAATAGAAGTGCGGGGGCAAGCTCCTTCATACCGGAGTCTGCCAAGAGTCCAACGACCAAGGGAGGAACACTCTACCAGGTGTTTTCGTTGCCGGGGCACTCGTGGTGGGGCTGCACAAAATATAATCCAAGCTGTGAAGAACAGAGTGGGGAAATCGGACTTACAGGTACACCACCGTGGATCTCCCTCAGCATCTCAGATTTCAGGATGGCCAGCTTCTTACGTGCTCAAGAAATGCTTGATATACATGAATACAGGCCAAAATTCAGTGTACTTCCTCATCGATGTTCGAGTTTCATAGATCTGAGGCAGATCAACGACGAGCCATCCGAGCAGGGAAATTTCACTTCAGGCTACCTCTACCCAGACCTACTCAGGGTAGTTTCCCCACTTAGGTGTGGGGCCTAAGTAGGTCCAGGATATGGGACCAACCACCGGTGGTGGGTGTATCCACCACAGGTGGAGCCCTCCACCAGACTGACCGTGGGTGCACCCACATATGTCACATCACGGCGGTGTGGATGCATCCCTCCACGGGCCCCATATCGCAGCCCCTGCTGGCCCCTGCTCTTCCTCCTAGCTCTCCATCCTTCCTGGCTGTACTGGCTGCCAATAGCCTACATTCTGGCCCTTCCTATTACCCTTTCCCAGCTCGTTTTTGGGATTTTCCGCCCTTCATGGGCCACATATCACGTCCTCTGCTGGCCCCTGTTTTGCTCTGGCCTGCGCTCCATCCTACACTCTTGTTGAGCTCATTTTGGGGATTTTGTGCCCTCCACTGGCACCGCTTTGCACCCCTCCTGGACCTTGCTCTTCATATCTATACCTACCCCCACCTGTACACATCCTCCCTTGTAATCACCTGTATATCCTTGCCTACACTTGCCTACACCCGCCTTGCCCCTTATATCCTCCCTTACGCTCACCTTCACATCCTTGCCCATCCCACCATCATACATTCCTTACACTGGCCTGCAGCTTCCTTCCCTTCATATATACCTTCCTTGCTCCCTTATATCCTCTTTACGCTCACCTTCATACCCTTGCCCATCCCACCGTCATACATTCTTTACACTGGCCTGCAGCTCGCCTTTTTACCTGTGCTGCATCCACCCTTATGCTCGCCTTTGCATCCTTGCATCCTTACCTATGATTGTGTTAATATGCCTCTTATATCATCACCCAATAGTCGGGCTATGCTTGCAGGCTCTCAAACTTGTCTACTGGTTGCCCAGGACTCTTTCCGGCCTGAAGATAATCGGAAATACATATTTACTGGATGCATCCACCGACAGGTTGAAGGTAGTCGGTGGATGCATCCACCAGTCTCTTGTTAAATGGATGGATGCATCCACGGCGCTCACATGGATGCACCCACGCTCATGTGGATGGATCCACCAGTGATATTTGCAAAGATGTGGATCCACCTACCACACCCATGTGGGTGCCTCCACCGCTGATATTTTTTACGACGTGGATGCCTCCACAATAATGTGGTTGCATCCATATGCTATACAGTGGTTGCACCCACTGGTTGTTTGGTTCCCATCTGGATCCACCCACCTCTATATGGGCCCACCCACCTGTTGTTTGGTTCCTGTCTGGATCCATCCACATGTCTCCCAGAAACACATTTGGATGCATCCATGATGTTATTTTTTACTCTGGATGCACCCACATGGGACCCCAGACACCTGTTCCATTATTATTATTATTATTGTATGCTCCTCCCAGTCTTCTCCTTTTTGTTCAATTTTCAGCACTTATAATACTACCTTCAAATGTAGAAGTGTTTCCCTTGCTTACTGTATTTTTTTCCCTCACGTTATTGGATGCTCAAGTCGAAATTACCTTTTAGGGACCGTAGCGGTTGTTGTGGCCTGTTTGCATCACGCACCGCCCCGCTTGTTATATTATTATGTTGTATGCTCCCCCAGATCTTTCCTTTTTTGTTCAATTTTCAACCCTTATAATACTACCTTCAAATGTAGAATGTGTCTCCCTTGCTTACTGTATTTTTTTTCCCTCACGTTATTGGGTGCCCAGGTCGAAATTACCTTTTTGGGACCGTAGCAGTTGTTGTGGCCTGTTTGCATCACACCCCGCTTGAGCGAAATATTTTATACACTGGTAAGTTATCGTCGGTGAGGCAATTTTGAGCCTGTTTATCATTATCTGGATGGGTGGG